>JAKSZP010008048.1:0-159943 GCA_022478985.1 Massospora cicadina
TCAGCTCTATGCATGAACATTATAAACATATTCAGAAAGACTTGTACATTTTCTTTTCAATTGAATTATGAAGGTGGATGAGATTGAAGCGCTAAAACATTACAATGACATTTCAGGGGCAGTGTCTCTGAAAGAAGTTTTGGATGACCAGCATCAGGTCCTGGAAATTTAAAACCATTATATTATCTTTGATCATGTGATTAGGTTTAAGAGAAATGAGATAAAGCTAGAAGTTCTTCCAGCATAGAGCATTAGGGCTGCTTCCTCAGCCCTTATGGACCTCACCCTAAATGATTCTTCCTCGAATGTTCAGGTCTATCATGATCTGAAACTTGAGGATCACATTGGAAATTCCTTCATTTAGTTCATTTTTTAATGTGACGTTCCCATAACTAATTTCTCTCAAGTTTTTTTCAATTGCTGATCACATTGTTTCAATGAAGCGATATCAGACCTCAATTTGAATAAAGGGGACCTGATTTCAACATTTTTGTCTTTCAGTCCTTATTGATGTCTTGTAGTTTATTGGTGTATACAATAAAGGTCATGGTTGGCAAAGTTACATATCCCAGATGATTGTAAAGGGTATACAGTTGTCATACAATACATCAATATTATGACATAGAGACTTTATGGCGCTGAAGAAGTTTCTCTCTCCACTTTTAGGGAATTAGTAGTTTCAGTGGAACTTTCAATGTGTTGGTCTAATCTGTATAACCTACTGAGTGTACTGGCTAATTTAATCTATGATTAACCTGTTAAACTTAGTTTGTGCAGCATAAATGGCGTTTTGTGCTTCTAACTAGAGCTGATATATTTCTTGGTCCCATTCACAAGTAACACCTTACTCCTTTAATGCTTGCCGACTAATCTTAATTACATTACAGTTCAATATTTGATAAGTTAGTCCAGTTGATGGAAAATTACTGACTTTTTTATGGTTGAAGTCTAATACTTGTCAAATACCCTGAAAAATATTCTCCAATTGGCTGCGCAGAGATTGCAGAGCATCTATATTCTTCTGTTTTGATTGAGAACTTCCATTTGTAAACATGGTGCCAAATGATGGTCATCTGGGAAATATACAGATGGTTGGAGATACTCAGTAATATATATTATCAAAAACGCTCAATATAGCTGATGAAGGATGGTGTCTAGTCGTTAATTATGTAAAAATATCATTCATTATCCTGTAGTAATTGCTCTTGATTATGTCAACGTTAAAATTAAAGAATACATAAGGCTGTTGTTTTGTGAATAAATACTTTGCTCCATGAAATAGCGTTTGTATAATCTTCCTGAATTTCTTGGTAGTGAAGGATTAGGAATCAAATCCTTAAATGTGAGGCGTATGTTCCACCAATTTTTCTGCTCAGGCTTTCTGAGAAGGACAAGTCAGATTAACATGAAAACAATCAATAAGTTGTTTTTTGTTAACCTCTTCTCTTGGGCTAAGATCCATGTTGGTTTTAACGTATCCTTATGAATTAATAGTTTAATTGCGCCCCTGTATTCAGTACCACGATGTCATGTGCAGCGGATGCACATTACTGAACAGGTCAGGTTCTTCTTTAAGAACACATTTACTTAATCACTAGGACTTTGTCCCCTGAAAAGATCACTAATCTGAATATCATATAGAAGCATTAAGCAAAAAATAATTATTATGACTCCTGGTGAAGTAAAGCACTGCTTCAAAAACTGCCTATAAAATATTAGATGAATTTGGGCAAAAGGTGATACATTTTTTGAAATGATATTGGGATTATCATATCAACCTTTAAGACACTAAGAACAATGATGTCCTGATTTTGAGTATAATTGACAGTGAGTACAATGGGTATAATGGGTATAATTGACACATTGGTATACATCTGTATGAAAGGACTTGTAATAGGACGAGAAACAGTTCATGACAATTCCGTTATGGCTAGGGTTTACATGGGGGCAGACATTAATATGCATTAATGACTAGTTGCTCACTTTGATTCTAGTTACATTCAATTGTACAAAAAAGATGAGAAGTTCGATATCCTGGGTTAAGCCAAAATTTGACAACTTGGGCATTATGGGGCATTAGTAGCTTTGCCAGCAAGTTGATTGTGAATTTTATGACCTGGAAAGCCCTTACAAGGGTGGAATTGGCGTTGGGATTTTAGTAGAGGTTGGAAAAGAGGGGCATTAAATCAGGTTTTCCTGGAAAGCTTCATCATCCTTGATCACCCTTTTGAGAGATTCAAATGAGTTTAAGATGAGTGAACTTTGTTTATGAATGGGAGCTAGTTGTCAGTGGTCTGGAGAAGTCATTTTTTAAACTACCAAACAAGGAATTCTAAAGGTCTGAGTAGCAATCTTCTCCAAAATTGTTCTAGAAGACTGGTATTGTTTGGCTGGCACAGTAGGAGAAGAGCCTGCAAAGTTGATAAAATAGGGAGAGTTTAAGCCCCATTAAAAACTTCTTTGGATTGGCGGCGGGACAAACACTAGACAGAAGGGGGTCTGAGATGCTGTGGAATCAATAGAAGGGCATATGCTTCAAGTGGTCAATTTATCTAACAAGGGGCAAAAGTTGCGGCCATTAATTATGAGGACCAAAATGGGTGGTCAATGGAAGAGCAAATTACAGTGATGGGAGTAACCAAGATGGATGTCTAGTGGAAGGGTCAGATTTTTGCAAAGGCGTGTAGTCTTGAAAGGCGAATGGACCACTTTGGGAACCACAAACTGGAGGACAGGATTGGTGCTTTAAAAAGCCAAAACCCAGGAGCTTCCGGTGGAGTTGCTCAGGGGAAGATGGTTGGGAAACTTGGCAAACTGATCCATTAGAATGGCGTCTAATGTTTAGAGTGTGAATGGTAGTTCTTTCAGATAAGGCCATAAGTGGTTCAACAGATTATTCCTCGACCAGTGGATTGAATAAAAGTAACCACCAACTTCTGAAGGTACAAGCGACCAACCCACCAGATAGGGGCAAATGAGCCCATTTATATATTTGGTAGAGCAAAGAGATTTTCACCAAGAACTAGATGACGTCATAAAAATAAATTTGCCTTAACGAGTCAAAGTTTATAAGTTGAAGAAGATGATGTTTCCCAAAATCAGTATGAAAATTGACCCCCTTATATACTTTCAAAGGGCAAAATGATTTTATTCTGCTAATGATGTGATTATAAGCTGTCTGAGTTACACTGAAAAAAGCGTTAAAGTTTCAAAAATGAATATTTTTTAACTTTGGGAGTCAAAAGAAAATTGAGTCACTCAAAACCACAATGTGAGGCACATTGTGGGAGCGTCATCACTAACCCTGAAGTTGGGCAGAATAATACCAAATTTGGTAATAAAACTTCATTAAAAGAGAATACAATAGCCCAACACCCAAAAGCGTGGGCTAGTGAATGGGCCCCTGGACATCAGATTCAGGATAACCATTGCAAAAGGGGCCTTTAGCTATATGAATGCCCAAAATGAATGAGGCCACTAAAGCA
Source organism: Massospora cicadina (assembly GCA_022478985.1). Classification (NCBI taxonomy): domain Eukaryota; kingdom Fungi; phylum Entomophthoromycota; class Entomophthoromycetes; order Entomophthorales; family Entomophthoraceae; genus Massospora; species Massospora cicadina. Next base: position 3,486 of record JAKSZP010008048.1, read on the forward strand.
GCAATCAGACGGCGTCTAACTGGGGATCTTGAAAATTACTCATATCAAAACCCATATTCCCAGTTAACTTTCAATATTTCATTCATTTTTATATCTTGAATTATTTCTTGAAGTATAAGATACTTATTGAAAAACTTTTTTACAGAATCTCAGTTTTATTTTTATTTTTATATAGTGGTTTAAGGAGCTAAGCGCCAGTATCTAGTCTAGGATTAGTCAAATATGCATAATACAGTAACCAGTTTGAGACTGCTCTGTTTGACCAAGGACACTCTATATCATGGATACCTTTTAGCTGAGCTTCCTAGGAGAGGTTTGATTGGATTCTGTTAAGTCTTGAGGGATAATATACAACAAAAATTTCTAAGAGTCTTGTCAAATCTAGGGATCACTCGCTTGTTTATTATCATCCTGCACATCTATTTGGGTTGAAGTTCCTTAGATTGATCCTCAATAGTGCCTGTAGTTTATGGTATTTGGACTGTTCAAAAGCTTACTTGGCCTATTTATAATTGCCCTGACTCTTCTGGCCAATTCTGGGCATAATTTTCCCAACATAATTAGGAACTTCTTCCAAGGCAAAATTTAATACAAACTGGGGATTTGGTCCTTCCAGTTTGTCAACACTTCTCCAAAGTTAGGATTCAGACAAAGACCAGGAAAAGGATAAAATTAAATATAACTTTTATTTAAGCTATTTATTAGATAATTAGTCATTAGGACAGGCACTGGTATTTATACCTCTAGGGCATCTCTGGCCACACACAAGCACAAAATTTCAACAGATATTTTACCACTCAGTTCAGCCCTTAAACCGATATAACTGAAACCTATTCTTAGGTTTATTGGTGGCAAAATACTCTCAAGATCAGGAGGATTTCAGGCACAAAATTGCAATAAAAGCATGCAAAATTGTCCTAGGATCTTCTTGATTTGAGTTTTTGTCATACTGCTGATGATATACACCATATATGAATATTGCCTCAATTAAAGTAGATGACGTATCCCTATTCAGAACATCGGCAGGCCACTCCCTCAATAGCACTAGGTACTCCTTTCAGGTGGTCCATGTGCAAGTGCTATCATGCTGATTACATGGATTACCATATGAATTTTGACCTAGAGGCGGAAATTAATTACGTTTTTCATTCATCTGATGATCCATGGGATTTTTAGACGAAAATTTTGGTCAGTACCAAATGATTTTGTATACACAATAGTTGATTGTGTTCCCAATAGTTGGGACCAATTGCTGAGATTTAATGCATAGGAAATTGGCCATAATATTTGAGTTGTATTAGCCCAAGCAATTTGATAAATTACTTGATTGAATTGACATTGAGATATTGGCCCAAATTATATAATTGCAATAGGCTTTGATATGAGAATATATGGGTTAGATCAAGCGTTGAAAGGGTAATCAGCCCGATATGATGGTTGTCAAAGGTTTATTTTTGAGTCAACCACCAGAATCTGAAATTTCCACCTCTTGACTTAAACATAAGCCAATATTCCCAATTAGCCTATGTTGGTCTATTCTCATCGGCATGAACGCCCAATAAGCATGGAGTTGGGATTTCTATTTGTAACTTTGGCCAGAACGCCCAATTAGTCTAAAATCTAATCCTTTTAATTTCAGCCCAAATGCCTGTAAAGTCTGAAGTTGGATCCTCTCCCATACATCAAGTGTGAACTAAATTTATTAATTAGAATAAAACTAGTATATAAACATTTTTTGTTTGTGTTTTTGTTTTTATGTTTTTATGTTTTTTTCCACTTTCTCTTTTCTTAATCAGCCCACTTATTAAACCTTCTTAGGAATTTTGCATGGACATGGTTGTATATATGGCTGGTCCTAATATCCTTGATTGTGTATATGAACTTATATGTTTTCTCAATCACTTCAAATGGCCCAACCCAAAGCGATCTAACTTTTGCATTTGGCCCAATCCATGGGTGTTGCAAAATAGAACTTCGTCGTTTAGTTCGAATTTGGACAGTGTGTAGTGATTCTCTAAGTTTTTAATGTTGGGCCTTTTTCTCAGAAAAACTGTTGTTAAAGGCTTGAGCTTGTAGTTGGATTAAAGCATCCACAAGCTTCTCAACGTACTGAGGGTTAGTTTTCGGCGGGATACTCTAGGGAGGATATAGCAGCATTGGTAGGGCCAGTTGTTTCCATATAATACTTGAAATGGGGACACCCTGGTTGTGAATGGTAGGAGATATTGTAGGCAAATACTGCCGACCTAGATAATTACTCCATTTGAATGGTTTGCCAAGTTTAATTTTCAGATAATGTTCACCAACGTCACATTTGCACGCTCAACAGTCCCATTAGTTTTGGGGTGATAAGGAGCAGAAAGCAAACTTGTACTCCCATTAGTTAGTTGAGCTTGGCAAGGACATTGGCGGTAAAGTTGGTTCCGTTATTGTTTAGAATAAACTGGGGACATCCATGTTTGTGGATGATGTTTTCAGGTACAAACTTGGTGGTGGTTGATGCTCCAGCTTCCAGAATGGCCTTGGCCTTGACCCATTTAGTCAAGTGGTCAATGGCTATAATCATGTACTTGGCCTTCATATTGCTTGGTAGAAGGGGGCCAACAATGTCAATAGATTCAGTGTGCCAAGCAAAGTTGGGCTTAACAAGCTGGTAAGGTGTGTTTTTCTGGAATAGTTTTTCGCCCTGGCACTCTGAACAGCATTCCAGAATTTCTTGGATGTCAAAATGCATTGACTCCCTTTAGTAGAATTGCTTTAGATACTCTTTCATCTTCTTGAATCCGCCATGCCCTATGGCCTTATGCGCTGCCTTTATTAGGTCAGTTCAGGCCAATTGTCTTAAGAAAATATACTTTTTGTCCTTGACAAAGTTGTACAGCGTCCCATTTTCGATAGTTGCATTTTTATAGATCTGAATTTTTTGGATGGATTTGTGCTCATCTTGATACTCTCCACTGATCATTTTCACAACACTCATTGGCAGCCCAACTAAGTGTTGCGATGGTGGGTAATTGGGATAGACAGTCAGCGTTTTAATGTTTTTCCCCTGCTCGATGCTCAATGGTGTAGATATAAGCTTAAAGCTTTAATGCTCAGCGGGCTAATTGGCCCTCAGGTTCTCTTAAGTTATTTAACCATCTTAGGGAAGCATGATCAGAAACATCTTTGAAATGAGTACCATGAAGTTAGACCCAGAATAGCTTGCAAGCATATATGTCAGCTAAGCATTCTTGTTCTGTCACCATGTAGTTCATTTCATGAATGTTTAAGGTCCAACTAGTGAGGCAACTTGATGTTCTTCATCGTCTTCTACAACTTGGGATAACACGGCCCCCACTGCTGTTCAGGATACATCCGTTTGGATGATAAATTTGCAATCAAATTCTGGGTATCAAAGAACAGGTGCGCTTAATAGGGCTGATCAGAGTTGGTCAAATGCATCCTGGATAGCTTGAGTCCATTTGAATGGGACCTTATCTTTAAGCAGATAAAAAAGCGGTTCTCCAAGTTGTGTGAATTTGGCGATAAATTGACAATAGTACCCAATCATACATAGAAATACTTGAATATCATGCTTGGATTTGGGTTGTTTCATTTTTGGAGATGGCATCCAACTTAGAGGGTTGGAGCCGAAGACCCACTTTATCAATAACTAATCTGAGGTATTCCAGTTGGTCTTTGAAAAACTGACATTTTCTAGGCTTGATATTTAAGTTTGCAGCAGCTAGCCTTCTAAAAACCACCTCTAAGTGTTCCAGGTGGTCGTCAAAAGTGTGGCTGAAAACGTTGATATCAATAAGGTACACTAGTACACATGACAATTTCAAATCTCCCAGGATTGTGTCCATTACCCGTTGAAATGTAGCAGGGGCATTACAGAGCCCTTGAGGCATTATCATCAGCTGGAATAGGCCCTCTTGGGTTATGATTACACATTTCTCGTGCTCCTATTTGGGAAGATCTATTTGCCAATATCCGCTGATAAGGTCCATTGCTGAGAAGAACTTCGCGCCCCCTAGCCTTTCCAAGGCGACGTTGATTCATGGCAGTGGGTACAAGTCCTTCTTTGGGATGTTGTTAACTTATGATAGCGATGACTACTCAGTTGTTTCCATCCTTCTTTTTCATCATTAAAATTGGTGCTGCCCATGGACTTTTTGAAAGGACTAGCATGCCACAATTGATGAGTTCCTTAATCTCCTTGGATACTGCTTCTTCTGATGATTTTGAGCATCTAATCAGGCGTAATCAAATAGATTTATGATCTCCAGTATCAATTTTGTGGGTGACGCCATTAACAAATCCCAAGTCGAATTTTCTTGTGCAAATATTTCCCAATTTTTAGAAAATATTTCCAATATTTAGAAAATATCTCCTGAGCTTGGCCTTTCTTGAAGTTGGTCAGGTTGCTTAAATTGGCCATAGGGACAACATTATGTATGCTGAGTAAGTCCTTATCAGGATCCCTAATTTGACAAAAGTTCTGAACTTATGGAATGAGTTAATTTCTGTGGTAGGGAACAGATGCAGAAAAGTGATTTAATGATGTCGCTTGATGGAGATGGGCTGATTTTGCAGGTTTTCCCATAAGATATGTATTTCTCCATGGCCCAGAATGATAATACCAGGGGAAATGTTTGTTTCCTATTGAGATTTAGACCATGTTGATATACTTCACTGTAATTCCTTCCAGGATATTAACTTTTAGTCCCATTGGGATGATTACTTGTTCTCTGGATGGTATAGTAATGGTCTGATTTGATCGAAGTGGAATGCCATTTGACATATAAATATGAGTGGGAAGTGGTTTTATCTTTGACTGAGATTTGGAATACTCAATCGGGGCAACTCCATCTTTGTAGGCCAGATTTATGAATAGGTTGGGTTTCTTTTTTCTCAACTGCCTTATCACGGTTATAGTAAAGTGGAATGGGCTTGACAAGAATGGTGAGAGTATCGTCCTTATGATTGGTAACAACTCCATATCTTCTTAGGAAATCAGTCCCGATTAGGATATCATAGTTTGTATTTGGCAACACTATGGCAGGTGCTGTTACTACAATGGATCCAAATCTTAGTGGTAGGGTAATGTATGCACCCAGCTATTTGGTTGTATGTGCTCCAGCGGTTCCATATTCCTGGCAGTTGGCAACATCGGGCGCAATTTTCAGTTTTTTAACCAATTTTGTGCTGACTATATTGATAGGAGCTTCACTATCAACGATGGCCCAAACTCACACCTTATTTAGCACTATGTCCACATAAATACATTCAGAGTAGTTTTCAGAGGTAGTATCATATGAATGCTGTGATTGCTACCCAATTCCAGGTGTGATTTCAGGCTTGAGCAAATATCTGGGAAGTTATCTGCTAAGGTCTTCATGGGTATAGCTACTTGAAAGTTGTTAAGCTTAGGTAGGTCAGTTGAACATCTGGGTTGGAGGTCTAAACCCTGATCAATAATATGTTTTGCGTAAGGTTTTAATACTTCTGCTCAGGTTTCTTTGGTAATTTTCAAGGGTTTAGTTGTTTTTTTGTGGCCCGAGTAGCAATCATCAGGACATCATTAGCCACGATATGAAGGAGGTTATCTTTAGAAACATCTTCAGCCCTAAAGAGCTCATTAGGGTCAGGTGGAATGGTTTGAAAATCTGTGGAGTCAGAGAATTCCGCCTCTACTCCAACTGCTTTTTCCCGCCTCATTTTCACTGTTGATTTCTAGAGCAAAGTTGACCCCAAGATTTTTGTTGGACCGTCTGTAGCATTGTATAGCAAAATGCCCTTGTTGGCCATAATTGTGGCAAGTAATCCGCCCAGTTTGTAGCTTTTGCTAAAATTTTTGGTTAATACTTTGGAAATTTTCCCTGGTCAGAGATCATGTTGCTTTTTGGGCCTGAAAATCGGAATTTTTGCTGATCTTTGGCCCAAACTAGGAGTATTGAAATTATGGGAACAGCTTCTCAAGTAATTGGTAAGCTCTTGGATTTCCAAGATTCCATTGAATGCAGGCAGCATGATATTGTGCAATACACGGAAGGGCATAATTGTGTGCTCCATTACAATTTTGACGTCAAACTTATTTATTGCATTGCACCCATGCAGAACTTGTGCCTCATTAATGAATCTATCCGTAAAGTCCTTAATAGTCTCATTCTGTTTGATTTCAATACTAAGAAGCTCTATTTTTTGGGTTTCTAATTTCTCAGGCCCTCCAAACTGTTTTGTTATTGCAATTTTTGGGTTCATATAGGACCAATCGTCACCCAAATAGGGCATAATGGGGTCACAGCTATGGGCATTGAGTGAGTTAATCAGTGCCAATCCTTTTGTGTGGTCTGATGCTCCTCTCATTACTTTTTCAAATAACCTGAGGAAAGAGTGAACATTTTCATTCTTATCAAACTTTGGTAAAATTCAATGGTTTGAAGTCATTTCGCCCTGTTTCAGCCAAAGGGTTACACTTCTTCTTGAACATCTTGGTGTATCATTACTCATAATCAGCCCTCTTTCCCGTTGGAGATTATCTGGAGTTATGATTGCTGCCAATACTCTAGGCATTGAACGGATGTTCAAAATATCAATTTCTGCATCAGTGTCAATTTCCAATGATTCAGTTTCATGATATTGCTCTGAACTACTAGATTCTGATGCGTGAATTTAGCCCTTAGTTTTTTCAAAGCTGTTTTTTGGCTGAATGGATAGAGCTTTTTCCGATTTTTCTTTTGTCAAGGCTGGTTGAGCAATGGCCGCTTTGTCTTTTGAGATTGTCATGCTTTTCCTAGAATAAAGCTTGATCGGACGTTATGCTTTTAATGACTTTGCCCATACTATCTATTTGGGAATTTTCAGTTGATAATTGCATTCTGAGTTCCCAAATTTCTAGTAATTTCAGTGTTTCTAGCCTAAAATCTCGATACAACTGTCCAATTTTTTTTAAAATTCCTTGTTGTTCAAGGCATTATCCTCAACCCTATTCAGGACGACTGGTTTTGCTTCATGAGCTCTCTCCTACATTGACAAGATTTCAGGTGCAGGAGGGAGCAGCTTCAAAGCTTTGGTGACTGGGAAAATAATAGAGATGGCCTTGTCACTAGTTCCAATCTCAATGTCACTTTTTCATCTGACTGAATCTGCGAGCTTTGTTTACTTGAATCCATATCGGAGAGTCTCACAGGTTTTGAGTGAGCCCCAGTTGTCAAAATCCGAGTATCACTCACTTGGAAATTGTTATCCTGCATATCTATTTGGGCTGAAGTTCCAATGGTTGATCCTCAATAGTGCCTGTAGCTTACAGTATTTGGACTGTTCAAAAACTCAATAGCCTATTAAATTTACCTCAACTCTTATAGCCAATTTTGGGTGCAATCTTCCCTTCATAATTTGGAACTTCTTCTGAGGCAGGCTTCAATACTGTAAAAATTTACTCCGTTGGGTTGATTATTGGAGGTCACCCTAGTAATCTTTATACTGCACAGGTTTATTTTCCTTGTGCACGTCACTTTGTAAGAATATATATATTATTTGATAATAGTATGACATCTATTATCCGTAGTTGAGTTAGAGTTATTTTCAGGCCCAACGCTTCAGCTGGTATTTCTGATTAATACTTGATATTTTACTTGTAGGGATTCATTCCCTTTAATCCTGTCCGCTCGATCTTCATTAAGATCCTCAAATGACAGTCTCCTTCAATCCAACACACAGTCAGCAGCTATCCCTTAGCCGTGGTTCCCTTCATCTCTAGATCCCCGCTTGGATCTCTACTCTTCTCTGAGAGTCTACCAATTATTGCCTTCTGCATAAAATCCTTGAGATGGAATCTTCACGCTAGATGCTGATAGTCTAACTATTACCAAATCTAAAATAAAACTAATAATGTTCTAAAGTAGTAATGTATATGCTTTTATCTATATTAATGTCTATTTTATGTCTATCTTTTATTAAAGTGAATCCTAGGGAATTTATAGGGGATTCAGCCATTTAACCCTTGGTTGACACCTCTTTGATGAAACGGTAGCCGTTGCCATTGAATCACCCTTCCTCATCTTGGCAGCGATGGTCTTCTCCATCCTGACTAGGGTTCCAACGTTGGACATCCTCAAGACCTCAAACGGAAAGAGTTGGAAACGTGTCCCTAACGTTTTCCTCTTGATCCAAGCAAATCAACCATAATTAGCTAGCGACCTGCTTAGATAATGGGACTTTTTACCCATTATGGCAGGTCACTTCACCAACCAATCAATTTGCTAGTTGCAGGCAGCATCACTCGCCTCACAACTCATTAAACATTTTTAATCAGTCAGTGATGAAACCTGACCAATCCCAATTGGTACACCTGATAGTTAATCACTATCAGATGCCCTTAATTCATCAGCTGCTCCTTTTGATGAGATATTAGGTACTCATCTGGATTGATCCCCGATGGATATGACCATACAAATATCCTAAAATCCCCCATATGTAGTTCCTCCAAAATTTGGGTCAACCAATTTCCAATTCACTTTGCTTTAGGGAATTTTTCCCCTAGCAATACCAGGTAATCTAGCAGGCTGGAAAAATGGGCAAAAATCCCAACACATCCCCCTCTTGCTTAGATTTCCAGCGAGAAAAGGACTGGGCATGGAAACACCGCTTCGGACAACTGGTCAAATACTTCATTGGTTCAAGTGGAGTACACTCATCAATACTCAATGCTGCTCGGGATGACCTTCAGCATATGGCATTCCTCCTCTTCCTCCTTGCTACCGCCTACTCAGAGCGCGGTCCCAATGACCTCTTGTCGTGCCAGGCTGATTGATTTACTTGTTACAATATCTTTCCTGGGATCCAGTTTTCCCCCATCAGGGTATATGACCTGCTGTCATATTTAGGTTTCTTGGTCCGGCATCCTTGAATTCCTGATTCTCTCTTCATCCTAGACAGGAGACTCTTGCCGTCAATGTTTGTTTCACATCTTGATTAAAAATACTCATTTATGTTTGCCTTCATTATTTTGCTCATAACCTCTTGGCTGTAAGTCATTCTTCCCTAAGAAAGCCTATACTAATTAATTTTATGAAATTAATTTCCCAAATTGGAGCTTAATGGAGTGTAGGGTGCATAATGTCAACTTCTATATCAGTCTGACATCCCCCCTCTAGTCCTGCTCATATGTCAAACTCAGAATCTCATTATCAACAACTTCTAAACAGTCTGTCAGATTTGGACCTCCGCCTCTTCCAGCGGATGAGTCAGGATGCTCGTCAGAACCTCTTCTATGGTTTTTCCAGGACTCATACGCCTAGCCTGGTGCAAGGAGCTAGTCCTTCCATCGAGTTATTAGAAATAATATCCAATCCCACCAAACTCAGGTGTGCCATCATTTCAAATAACTCTCGGCTGACTCTTCCCTTACAGTCAATCCCCAAGTTGGACTTCAAAACTCTTCTGGATTTGGCTCCTTTCACTGAGGCTCCAAACATCATCATTGATTCTCTGAAGGTTATGCTGACTGCTTTAGATCATTTGTTCCTGGCTGGGTCAGATTTGCTCCCTGAGTTCCTCTTCCAACTCAGTCAATTCTATTAACCCGCGGTGCTGGTTTCTGAGCTTTCAATTGGGAACAGCATTCATTCTGAGCTCCCCTATGCTGAACTTCAAGTGCAAGTCACTGAGGCATTGTCATTAGTGCTGAATCCCTTGGATCTGGACAACCTTCTGGATCAGGATACTGCCACTTATGCTCTCCACTTTGCTGGCCAAGTTCTTTGAAGTTGGTTGATGAAGCTTCCAGCCTTGCCTGACTTTCATTGGTCATTCAGCTTCAGCTTCTGCGAAGCCTGTAGTCATTGTTTACAGGATGCAATCTGTTCTTTGCATGACTACCTCTTCTCTGGAGCTTCCCATCGCTATCTTCCATTGATGGCACTAATTGGGGGTATGATTATACAACCTCCCTCGAGTATTCCTTCTTAGCTGCCAGCTCACATGTCCAGTGTTCTTGATGAGGCCCATTGGCAGGCACTCAAGACAAATCTTCTGGCGCTGGTGTCTTATTGGGATTACTCAGGGTTACTTGCCAATTGCCTCTTCCTTTATTGGTGTTTTCCACCCCACTTTAGGGTTTTGCGATTGGCATCTTCTGACATATCCATTTCCCTTCCCCTAGTCGCGTTCTCTCAGGGCTTGACATCAGCTCAATGAATGTAATTTTGAGTAGGACTCGCCCTTGCAAGTGTCTGATCGCATATTGATTTTGATGGACTATTCCTTCCTACTGCAATCCATCCTCCCTCCCCCAAGAGGTGACATAGGTGGAATCATCCCCGCACTGAGGACAATCAATAAAAAATGGAAATTTATAAATATATTGGCTCTTTTATTCCATTATCTTTTATCAATATTCTCTATTTTTATTTCCCTTTTTTTATAATACTTGACCTTGTTTTGGTTCAGAGGTCCATTTTTCTCCCAAACTGGATCCTGGACACTTAAACCTACCAGTTTTCTATGGTTCAGTGGTCCTTTTTTCAGACTTGACCTAATCAGTAGGACATGACTAACTTAATGGTTCATCGGTCCTTTGGGAACTCTTTTTTTATTTTTTTCTTCGATCCACCACTTTAAATACTTAACATGGACTCGATTTACTACTCTTCCATCCAAGAGATTCTTGATAGAATAAGCATCAGTTGCCATCTTGGCGATTACTTTGAATGGACCCAACTATAATGCATTCAACTTGTTTCTCCATCCAAAACCATGCATATCACAATATGCAACTCTTTCTCCTATTCAATATTCTTCTAATGGTGGTCAGTTCTTATCATCTTTCAATTTCGCTTGTATCCTCTTCTTTGAGGTAGTATCAAATGCTTACGATTGCATATCAATCAGGATACTCATCATTCAGTTCGGGTATTGTTTGGTACTCATTCCCACCATAGGTTCTACTACCAAATATAATATTGGCGGTAACGCAGCCTTCCTCCCATAAAGTAATTCAAACGGCATCTTTCCCATTGCCGTATGATGACTGATGTTGTAGGCAAATGTCACTGAACTCAGGTATGTTCCCCACGTGGAAGTTCTCCCTGTGACTAGCTTCCTCAGCATCGCGGCCAGCGTCCCATTGACCCATTCTACCAGTCCGTTCATCTCCAGCCTGTATGGTACTGACACAACTCCCCGGATCCCCATTATTTCATTTAGCCTTGGAATCACATGGGATGTAAAGTTGGTCCCATTATCGCTCAGTATAACTTGTGGACACCCATGCTGGTATACTACTTGATCTAGGATGATTCTTGCAGTAATGGTAGCATCAACTCGGGTTAATGCTTTCATTTTAACCCATCTTGTCAAATGATCGATGGCTACTATGATGTATTTCACTCCTCCTATACTCATTGCTAACAGTCCCATCATGTCAATAGACACCATGTGCTATGTAAATCCAGGTGGACCAGTCAGTATCCAGTTATACTATCGTGTGGTTTATGCAGTTAGCATTCCACGCAACAAGCCAGATGGTCTGTGATATCATAATTAATTGATTCCCAATAATACTGGCAAATATGGTCAGCCATTTTTCTCAGGCCTCCATGCCCGACAACTTTATGAGCGGCTTGAACATTTGCTGCTCTCTCCGACAGTTTTGGGAATAGTAGCTGTTTACCATTTATTGTCTTGAATACTTGTCCATCCATGATCTCAGTGTTTCCATCGTTTTTCGAAGTGCACCTTGGATTTCTTGAGGCTCATCCTTAATTCTTCCTTTAACCATTCTCTGGAATAGCTCATCCGCCTGTGGATATACCAACTAGACCATTGGTAACCGTGATAAGCCATCCATGTTCTGGTGAGAAGCCCCCGCTCAGTGGACTATCTCATAATCATAAGCCTGAAGCTTGAGTGCCCATTAGGCCAGTCGTCCTTCAGGTTCCCAAAGATTGTGCAGCCAACGCAACAAAGAGTGGTCTGTCACCACCTTAAAGTGCATTCTATGGACATACACACAAAACTGTTTACAGGAGAAATAACCACAAGGCACTCATGCTCAGTTACAGGGTAATTCCTCTCTGTGGCAGAGAGTGTCTGGCTCACATATGCCACTAGATGTTCATCCTCAAGTTCATCTACTTGGCTCAGTATGGCGCCGATTGCCATCAATGAAGCATCAGTTTGAATGATAAACTCCCAATCAAAAATTGGATATTTCAGAATCGCGCAAATTTATCAGGTACTGGCATAATTCATCAAAAGAGTCCTGGGCCTCTTCATTCCATATGAATCCTTTTTAGGATTCTTTAATAAATGAAATAAAGGCTCAACTATTCAGGCGAAGTCCCAAATAAATCTTCTATAGTATCTGAACATCCCAAGGAATACTTGGATGTCTCAGACACTCTTTGGCACAGCCAACTGTTCAATAGCTGCTATCTTCTGGGGTTGCAGCTGCAATCCATTTGCATTGATCACAAATCCCAGGTATTCAAGCTCCTTCTTGAAGAAGTGGCACTTCTGTGGCTTGATCTTCAGGTTAGCTGCGGACAGTCTCTTAAACACTTCCTCCAAGTGCTGAAGGTGATCTGTAAACATTCTACTGAACACATTGATATCATCTAGATATCAGGTTGCACAATAACTTCAGGTCACTTAATATCGTGTCCATGGCCCTCTGGAACGTTGTGGGTGCATTACAGAGACCCTAGGGCATCCTAGTCAGCTGGTATAACCCCTGTGCAGTGATAATCACACATTTTTCCTGGTTTTCTGCTGGCAAGTCGATCTGCCAGTATCCCAAGGTTAGGTCCATAGTGGAGAAATACTTCGCTTCTCCTAATTGGTTCAGCGCATTGTCAATCCTCGGCAGGGGATATGAATCCTACATAATTTTATTCAGCCTCTGATAGTCAATCACTACCTGGTTCAATCCATCTTTCTTCTTTACAATCAAAATTGGGCTTGCCCAGGGACTTGATGATGGAAGTAGAAGCCCATGCCTTACTAGCTTGCTGATCTCCTCTTCCACTACTGCTTTGTCAGCTTTTGATCTTTAGATCAGTCTCATTCTTATCAGTAAATTTTCTCCGGTGTCAACTTTGTGAATTATGCCTTGTGTGCATCCCAAATCATGATCATCCTGAGCGAATATTTCCTAATATCTCTCAAATAATTTGAGCACCTCCTCCTTCTGCCCTTCCAGCAGATCTGCAAGCTGCTCTCAATCAACTAATAAGTTGATGCTTTCAGCCGCTCCAGCCAGTAATCCCATTTCCTTGAGAGACCCAAAATCATGGAATCGTCTCAATTCTGCTGTTGGGATTAAATGAATAAATACAATGACAATATTTCTCTTAATCTTCATCAGTTTTTCGCTTAAATTTAACAAGAGAACTCATATTTCTCCATGGCCTGGCATAATTATCCCAGGAGCCACCCAAGGCTCCACTCTGGACTTCTTCCAGGGGCTTCCAACTTCTCCATACAACAACTCCAGAATCTCTAGAGTCAACCCTGTGTCAACTATCTCTGCGATTCAGCCAGTATTTTTTCTCCTTTTTGATCCACAAAGGAATTCCCTGGTTTTCTAGGATTTTGGCTGGCATCTCTTGTCACTTCCTACCAACTAGTTGGTACTGAATTGGTACAATGCCATCATTGTATATCAAGTTGATGAAGTTATTTCTCTGGTTCAACAGAACTTCACCATTCTTTTGATATACTAATGGTAATGTCTGACCCAGGATGGTCAACATATTATCCTCGAAGTTACATTTAACTCCATATTTCTGCAGAAACTCTGCTCCAATCAGAATATCATAGTTTTGGTTCACCAAAACTATTGCTGGTGCAGATACCACCAATGACCCAAATCATAGTGGCAGCACACTATACGCTCCACAGGAAACGGTGGTGTTCAGCCCAGCTGTTCTGTATTCCTTCTTGTGTTCCAAGTCCAGAGAGATCTTCAGCTTATTCACCAGCTTGGTCAACACAATGTTGATGGGTGCTTCACTGTCGACTATCACCTGTACCCTTCTTCAGTTCACCTGAATATCTATATATGTACACTCAGAGTATTGTAATAGAGTATTTACTGAGTGAATTTTGGCATTATTAGCTGAATCTAGGGTATTAATGATCTGCGCCGATAATTCAGGAAACAATTTTTTAATCATGCCAAGGGGAATTGACAGGTTGGCCTCATCTAACTGAACATCGGTTAACTCATCAGGATTCTTGGCAGTTCAAATCTTCTCCGCCAGTTGTCAGGCGTACAGCTGGGCAACCTCCTGAACTATCTTGGGGTCGATTCTCTTTTCCCTGGCTCTGGTCACGGCGTTTATGTCCATGTTGACCACTTGATATATTGATCCTGCTCGTCATCCATGAACAGATCACTAATATCTATTTCTTTGTTTATAATATTGGGAAGAACAGGTTTTTCACCGCTATAGACTGTTCCTTGTCTAGACAGCGGGACCTTTTCCCAAATCCTTGGCTACTGCTGTCTCTTTAGCCTAAACCACATTAACTTGATCCTTCAGATTTTTGCAGTGTGTGGTGAAATGCCCCTACCCGCCACACTGGAAGCAGACCTTTTCTTTCTTGTTTAACCGTTTGAAATCCTCAGGCTTATTTCCCCACAGTTTAGTTAAAAGTCTCCTTTGCTCCTTCACCTCCCTTCATGAGATTCGAACTTTGGACTGGATTTGACTTGAAGCTTCTATTTGGAGCATCGAACGTTGATCCCAAAATCTTCAAATTGTCTACCATTTGTGAGGTAGTTATCTTGGTCATGAATACAGTAGACATCATTTGATGCAAATTGCAATAGGGCCAAAGGGCCACTCGTAAGGCGATTCTTACATCAAGCTCATCTAACACCTTCACTCTGGCCAGGATCTGCGATTCCTGGTAGAATCAATCTGCAAAGCTTGCAAGTGACTCAGCTTTACAGAATTGAATTCCCATAAAGTCTTGCTTGTGTTTTGACATGCGGGTTGGACTGCCAAATTCCTTCATTATTGCCACTTTAGCCTCAGCCTAAAACCAGCTGTCCCCCTCCAGGTGGGGTAACACCAGATTCTGGAAATCTGTGTTCAAGCAGTTCATGACTGTCAACGCCTTCTGATGATCCCCGTATCCATTCATGGTCATGTCAAATAATCCGAAAAATGCTGGGGCATTACCCGATGGAATGTGGGCAATTTAGGGGTTGCTCTGAATTCCTCCGAGTCATTTCAGGCCAATTTTCTCAGTTTGGCTACTTAGTTCACTTGCAGAGTGACATCGGGCATCATCTCCAAAATAGCATTGAATGTGGGCAGCATATTTCTTGGGGTATTCATCTTCACAAGTATTGTTTGAATACTTCCTTCTTTGGCATCATTGGCCACGTCAGACTCACTTGCACTTCTTTGTGCTTTCAATTTCTCTATTTCTTTCATTAACTTCTCAATATCCCCACCAAATTTTCTTAAATGAACGCGATCTGCTTCACATTCTGTTTACAGAAATAGGACCTTTTGTACGAGGTCTCCTTCTTTCCTCCTTAACAAGTTCACTTTGCCAAGTAACTTGTTCCTGAAGTTGGCTACGTTATCAACTCCTTCTTCCACCTTGGTTACTCATTCTTCCAATGCTGCAAACTCCCAGTGGTCCGCAAATTTTAAGGCGTTCTGGTTCACTGTGCAATCTCAGTCCACAACTTGCACATCTCTTCTTTGTACAACATTCTGGATAAATTCTTCTACTAAACTACCCCTGTAGTGAGCACCAACTTGTAAAAATTTACTCCATTGGGTTGATTATCGGAGGTCAACCATAGTAATCTTTCTACTGCACAGTACCAATTTCCTCTTGCACCTTACATTGTAAGAATATAAATAATTTGATAATAGTATGACATCTATTATCCGTAGTTGAGTTAGAGTTATTTTCAGGCCAAACGCTTCAGCTGGTATTTCTATTAATACTTGATATTGTACTTATAGGGATTCATTCCCTGTAATCCTGTTTGCTCAATCTTCATTAAGATCCTCTGATGACAATCTCCTTCAGCCCAACACACAGTCAGCAGCTATCCCTTATCCGTGGTTCCCTTCATCTCTAGATCCCCACTTGGATCTCTACTCTTCTCTGAGAGTCTGCCAATTATTGCCTTCTGCATAAAATCCTTGAGATGGAATCTTCACGCTAGATGCTGATAGTCTAACTATTACAAAATCTACAATAAAACTAATAATGTTCTAAAGTAGTAATATATATGTTTTTATCTATATTAATGTCTATTTTAATGTATATCTTTTATTAAAGTGAATCCTAGGGAATTTATAGGGGATTCAGCCATTTAACCCTTGGTTGACACCTCTTTGATGAAACGGTAGCCGTTGCCATTGAATCACCCTTCCTCATCTTGGCAGCGATGGTCTTCTCCATCCTGAATAGGATTCCAACGTTGGACATCCTCAATACCTCAAACGGAAAGTGTTGGAAACGTGTCCCTAACGTTTTTCTCTTGATCCAAGCAAATCAACCATAATTAGCTAACGACCTGCTTTGATAATGGGACTTTTTACCCATTATGGCAGGTCAATTCACCAACCAATCAATTTGCTAGTTGCAGGCAGCATCACTCGCCTCACAACTCATTAAACATTCCCAATTAGTTGGTGATGAAACCCAACAAATCCCAATTGGTACAACCGATAGTTAATTACTATCAGATGCCCTTATTTCATCAGCTGCTCCTTTTGATGAGATATTAGGTATTCATCCGGATTGATCCCCAATGGATATGACTAGACAAATATCCTTAATTTCCCCCATATGTAGTTCCTCCAAAATTCAGGTCAACTGATTTCCAATTCACTTAACTTTAGGGAATTTTTCCCCTAGCAATACCAGGTAATCTAGCAGGCTGGGAATATGGGCAAAAATCCCAAAAAATACAAACTGGGAATTTGGTCCTTCCAGTTTGTCGCCACTTCTCCAAGGTTAAAATTCAGATAAAAACCAGGAAAAGGATAAAATGATTATATCTTTTATTAGAAATGATTTGAAAATTAAATTCATTGGGCTAGGCACCGGTATATATACCTCTAAGGAATCTCCTGGCCACATTTCAGAACAAAATTTCAATAGCTATTTTACCACTCAGTTCGTCTTATGACTGGAACCTTTTCTCAGGTTCATTGGTGGCAAAATGCTCTCAAAATTGGGAGGATTAGGTGCAAAAATTGTGATAAAAGCATGAAAATTGTCCTAAGATCTTCTGAATTTCAGTTTTATCATACTGCTGACGAAACACACCTCCTGTGGAGTTTTGGCCTTAATTGAAGTAAATGATGCACCCCTAATTGGGACGTTGTTAGTCATCTTCCTTAATAGCAGTAAGTATCCCCTTTTGGGCGGTCCACACAAGTGTTATCATGCCAATTATACAGATTGACATATAAATTTCTCCCTAAGGCGAGAAATTAATTATTTTATTTAATTGAGGCAAACCAACCAGGGGACAGGCATTACCAAAAGAAAGAAACGACATGAAACCTGAACAGGGTCAACTCCATCAAAGAAAGTTTTTCCACCTCCGGATTGGGACTCAAATTTTTCTGGTTACATCATGGGTAAGGTTTTCGTGTTTTTAGACCTACTAACCGCCAATAGCTTTCTTTGGCTGGCACCCCAATTAATATGCAAAGGGTGGGAATTGAACCCACAACCTTCAGGTTGGTAGCTGTACGCCCTTACCAACTCGCCTTCCACCCCCAGGTGAGAAATTAATTAAGTTTTTGTTTTTCTGAAGTCCATGGGATTTTTCAGACGTTAACATTGGGTCGTCCCTAAATTATTTTGTATACAATTGAATCGACTTTTTCTAATAATTGAAAAATGATTGCTGAGATTTGATGCATCAGAAGTTTGCCATTTTATGCGAGCATATTTGGGCTGAGCGCCCTGCTTAAATACTTGATCAAATTATCATTGAGATATTCAGCCTGAATTGTATGATTGATATAGACTTTGAGGTGAGAATATAGGTGTTAGCTCAAGCGTTGAAAGGGTAATTGGCCTGATCTGATGGTTGTCAATAGTTTATTTTTGAGTCAACTACCAGAATCTGACAATGATCCCAGAAGATTTCCAGGCGAAGTGGTCCAGCAGGAGTCTATAGGCGCCCCTGAAACCACATCATCTCATCAATTACATGATTACCCCTGGTTAGATCCTCCTGATTCAGTGCGCTCTTAGAAAATACCTTAGTATATTCAGCTAAATATGGCTGATATAGGATTACCTTACTAAACATACTGTATTTCGCCGCATTTTCCAGAGGAGTGAGTGCTGGCCTGTTTGCTGGGGAGGAGGGAAGTTGAGACACAATTTTATCTGGTGGATTCATCAGCTTGGTGTTATGAACATATAGTCTTTTGGATTAGGAGCTAATTCAGGATTGCGGCTCAAAGCATCCGCCACCCCATATTTTTGCCCTTGGTGAGCTCATGATAAAAATGCAAATTGGCAAGGGTCTCATACCAACAGGTTTGTCATGGAGTTAGGGCATGAGGAGCGTGGTATTACAGTAAGGCATGGTGATCAGTACATACACGGAAAGGTTGGGAAGAACCATGCAAGTGATGACGCCAATAAGTCAGCGCCTCCACAACTGCAAGTAACTCTTTGTCATAAACAGCTTAGTTTAACTCAGGCAAAGATATTTTCTGAGAAAAATATCCCACTATATGTATATCATCTTCACCTACTTGTAACAATGCAGCCGCTATGGCGAAATTGGAGGCATCAGTAGACACAATGAACTCTTTTGAAGGATCTACATGGCGAAGAACGGACGTGGACAATAAAGTACACTTTACTGCTTGGAAAGCATCCTCCAAAATGGGGGACCACTGAAACAATTTTGCACCACTGGCCTTATACAAGGGCGCTGCCACCTCAGAAAGATTGGGCGTGAACTTCTTGAGGAACGTACACGTCCCCAAAAAACTCCTCAATTCCTTGACTGAAGTGGGGTGGACCACACAAATTGCCTTCTCCTTTTCTGGAGTTATCATATGTCCTTGGTCAAACACGACATTTCCCAGAAAGGTGACCTGAGAACTTGAAAATTCACTCTTGCTGATCTTCAGTTTAAGGTGGGATGCCTTTAGTCTCTCCACCACTTGCCGAAGGTGTACTGCATGGGACTATGATCTGTGGAAAAAAACCAGAAATACTATCCATGTAAGCAACAGCAATATCCCCAGCAGGTCCCCCAAAGCTGCAACAATGCGGCGTTGAAAGATAGCAGGGTGATTTTTAAGCTTAAAGGGCATGACCAGAAACTGGAAAATCTCTTTTCTGGTACAGAATGCGGTTAACCACTCCTGTCCCTTCTTTGTCCTGATCTGATTTTATGCATTGAGGCAATCCAGTTTGGAGAAAATTTTGGCCTCCTCCACTTAGCTTACAGTATATGAGTCCAGGAGGATGGGATGTAAGTCTGGTACGGTGACGTTCTTAAGATTCCCATAGTCTATGCATGGGCATAAAGTACCATCGGCTTTCTCAACAAAGAGAAGCGGGGAGCATACTGGGGAGGTATGCTGAAAAATTGCGCCTTTGTCTAACTGCTCATCAACCCACACAACTAAAGCCTCTTCCTCCTGTATGGTCAATGGGTAAATGGGGGAAGATATACGCACTAGAACCACTGTGAGCTTGAACTCACAATCAAACTCTGAATGATCAGGTAGTGCGTTAGCTGAAGCCACATCAAACGAAGATTCTAACCCCTCCAAACAGGAAGGTAGGGGATCCCCACAGAGAGATTTAGCAACAGGGAAAGACTGAGAGGGTAAATATTGGGACAGTGGGCAAAATGCCCTGAAAGTTGGCTTCATAAAAAGGAACCACCAACCTGTGACCTCTCTTTGAAGATAAGATAGGGTACTTTCTTTCAAGTTAGTCTTGACGTCAAACTTTCGCCAATACTCTACACCCAAAATGATGGGGTACAAGAGGTTATTGATAGCTTGGAAGTGGTCGGACAAATGAAATTTACCAAATTGATATTCCACTAACCCCAAAAATTTCAGCTTGGGAATACCTTGGGAAGCCCCTACTCTAACCATAGCACCTGTCACGTAACTCAGCTCAAGGTAGTCGGCTAGGTCTTGGTCCATAAAATTCTCAGAGGCTCCAGTATTCACCAAAATAGTAGTACTTATTTCCCCCCAAGGGGATGAAAGGGTAGCAGTCAGTAGAAAATAACCCGAATGATCTTTATTTGTAGCAGAAAACGCCAACACTTCACTACTAAACGCTTCTTCAGGGTCTAACATTCCCCCAGGGTACGTATTTGCATTAAAGAATGGAGAGGGATTATTGGCCACTCTTACTGCTGAGGCCACGTATCCCACCATATTTTCTGCAGGTGCATAAACGTTTTCATATTTTAAAAAAGTAACTTCTTTTTTAAATCTTGATTTCTGCAGATCATGGTAGGGGACAGGAGGGGACTCTCAGGTTTAATTCCATATACCAGAATGGGATCTTCATCAAAGCCATAAGAGAAGAAACCTAGATCTAGAGTATATGGGGCAACATCGTTATAAAACGCGTTTTGAGTTGAGAATGACCCTATGCTCTTTTTGATGACAGGTTTCATGACGTTATCCAGAATCAACACCACCAAGCCATTCAGTGGTGATCTCGCCTGCACCGTTTGAACGCAATCTGAGCGAAAAACGATTCTTTGGTGTCAATTTTATTAAATTCAGTGGAAAGTTGATGAATCACAACTTCTGGATCATGAAGCATCTGTATCCACCAGGTATGAGCAAGAAGGGTGGGTACTCCACAGTTGAAAGAAGCAAAAGAACGCTGAGATGCTCCAACCTTTGGGAAAAAGAGGAAACAGTAATGAGACCTATTGTGGCCAAGGCCAACAGCTGGCGCACACCTTTTGCGCTTTGTGATAGTTCCACACAGAAAATTTTCATACACGTAAAGTAAAAAGGTTGGTCAACTAATGTAAGGAGAGTGTCTATAATCTCCTGTTCCCAGAGTGGTAGTGTATAGTGCACAGGGACAACGCCAGGGAACTAGTTAATAGTACAAAAATTACTAGACCCATCAGAGAGTTCTTGAGTTAGAATAACTTGGGTGGAGAATGGTATCAGTGGAAGAAGTAACCAAAAGGGAGCCACATGGGGCTCGGAGGGGTAATGTATAGGCGCCATAGGCTGGAGGGAACCTGGGTGGTCCAACGGTGTGCGAGCATATACATTTAAAGTAGATAAAAGTAGAAGGTTAACGTTGTGCAAGACCTCCTTGAAGAGGTCTACGCACAGGATTGTTCAGGATAGCATAAATTAGAAAACGGTGTACTAGAGAAGGGTTTATTATATAGGTTGACCAACAGGAGAAATTTTTCTTGATATGAGAAATTTAAGAGATTTTAGGAAAACAATCAATTGAAGGAAGTGGGTCTAAGCCAAGGTGCACCAATAGGTGCATGCTTCCATCAGGCAATACACTGTACTTGGCAATCAACTGAACTTAGGTAATTGATTGTAGGAGTGGCTGACCTGAGCTGGAAATTTTGAAAATTGAATGGTTTTTGAGACCATATTCACTTAAAAACTGAAGTGAACCATTTTTATTAATTGAAAAGCTGGTATATTTTAACACACCTGCTGTTATACAGGGCCGAACTTCTCTTGCATCCTCAGGAACAACCTGGGCATACTTTGCCTTAACCCAGCGTTATTCTATGGTATGCTTGAGGTCAGTGAGGCCTGCCAAATTCACCTTCTTGGCCTCCTGACATGCTGCTTTGTCCTTAACGTTGGTCCCAATTATGATGTAATTTTTCAACCATGACACCGTCAAGGTAACTTTTACTTTATAATATTATAACAGATGTGGCTCCCAAGGCCCATCCCACTACTGGCTGCAAACCCTAACCCTTGGACTAGGGTCACTCTCAAAAGGGAAAGAGAAATAGCTCCCAAACCCCCAAGAGTCCTATCCAGGAGGGTGGCCTCACTGGGAACACTGTGCTGAGGTGCGGCAAACTGGCCTTTGTCACCTCAGGGGCTACTCTGGCAACTGCCATCATAATGGGATGGGCGCGGGCTAAGGTGCAACAAACAGTGAGGTTCTTTCAGCCTCTGGTCACCGCGCCATGGCTTTTGACAAGCTCCCCCAGCCATTCTCCACTGTATTGAGGTATTCTTCTCTTCTAGGGCATTGCCACCCCAAAGGCTTACAGGACGTCCACTCCCTTCCTCACTTCCAATTGCACCACCATCTGTGACAAACTAACTTGCTGTATGAGGAGCCCACCCAACAAGACTCCACAGGACCCAGTATGGACTTCCCATTTCTTGAATAAAATACAATAATAATTCATATTATATAAAAGGTCTAGCAATTAGTGGCCTTTATTTAAAGTGATTCAAAAGTCTGGAATAGATTTTCTAAGTGAGGTCCATTGGGGCTGACCTCACTTTGAAATATTACCTAAAAAGGCTAAACGCATTGTCAGTCATGTGGCGTGTAAAAGCCTCCCAAATAATGGAGTCCTGGAAACTTATTGGCGAATGGGTAACCTCAAAAACAGACAACCACTAAACTAATTTTTAAAATAATTATCTTGATATCAACCTGATTATGGAACCCTTATTGAATAACGTATTTGCAACCATCAAATACTTAAATATTATAATTCCCACCTTATGAGATTCATGTATGGTTATTGACTGTTACAATAATGAACCCTTGCACATTATTAAAAAGAATTAGTTTACTCAAAGTAATTCTATTAAACCAAACCCCAGCTTATTAAAAAAGAATTTTGCCGGTATAAATCTGCTTAACCTCCAGTGGAATAGTCAAACTGGACTTTAAGTTTACTCTTGCATTGCTTTAAATATAGTTGATGGAATGTTAGGTATGACCAATTACCCCGCTCAACCAAGATTGAATCACTTATCCACTAGGGGACAATGCTCTCTAGTGGATATTGGAGTTATTATTCTATATACAATAACTATTGTTCTGCAAATTGTCCTGAACAAATATTATTAATTTGCTGGGTTTTGATCCACAGGGTTGATGAGTGTTTCTTTGGTAATGATCCTCAGCAATAATCAAGCAATTAAATTGTTAATTTTCATATTGGTAATTAAGTTGGCTTGTAGGTTTTGATTGGGTTTTATTGCTAATTGACTAAGGGATTTTTGAAGTTGATAAGCAAGTGATGCCGCCTGTAATAGCAACTTGCAATATAACCTTTTAAGTATAACAACCTGCTGGTTATGAGTAAGAGTCCCATTGCCTAAGCAGGTTGCTAACCTGATTAGAGTAAATCACTGGTGCTGAATGAAAGTGTTAAAACATATTATTTGTTTCAATACATAGAAGAGTACATTTGAGTAGGACATATAACATGACCAAACCATTGAAAAAGGTCATTGTTTTGTGCTAATTTGGAAGGTGATTCATTAGTAACGGCTGCAGTTCCTAACTGGGGTGCCAACAGAAGAGTTTCGCTCCAAATCTCAATATTATCCCTTATAAATAATTTACTAGATCAGAATTGACAACTAAAAGATATAATTAGTTTATTATGCATTTTTTGGATCTTTTTTTGTACACTTGTGATTAGAGTAGAGGGATCAGATATCCCCTAAGCTAAAAATTAATATCATGTTCTCTGTAGTTCTGCATCAATGGAAGAACCTCTGAAGCTAATATTAGGTTAAGTTCTACATGAGAGGGATATAAGTTCACCAAGAAGCCCACTGGACTAAATTTGCCAGATAAATCTAAGGAGAGACCTCTAAGTCAGAATTACAAATCAAGTCTTAAGTGTAGAAACTTCTTTTAGAACCCCTGAACCTTTTTCTAGTAGGTTAAGTTCTGTCATTGTCCAGAAGTTGCCAACTCTGAGAAGGAGTTAAAGGGAGAGAATTTACATTGTTATCTGAAGCGTTGATTACCTTCACCAGTGGGCTGAAGGATTGTTGTCCCTGTTAAAAGGAGAATCCAGAGCAGGAGGAATAATTGGTTCTGAAATAATCATATGGATAATAGTCTCCATACTAGTTGTTAGCCCACATTTCTATGATTTTTAATCAAAACTATTGGTTGCACATATAAAGAACCTTTTCAAAAAACCTTTGAAGCTGAAAGTAGTTAAACTCCTAAAAAAGAATAGTCTCAAATTTACATATTGGTGTTAATTCCAAAGGAGGAAGTTGAGTAGCCACCAGAACCAAACTTTACACTATTTCAGACAATTGAGAGAAAACCGGCCCCTTTTATAGACTTGAAGATGGTCTTAAAAGATGGTAAAAAATTCAGGTCTAATTGGATTAGCTATATATTAAATCCCTACCACATGGATATATCATACTTGCTGTCAATCTTTTTCTAAAATGAAGTCAAGATGAGGTGAAGAGACTTTTGAGCGCTCGGATAGGCTAAATCTTTATTGAATTAAAATGAGTAAATCCATGCCTAACACAAGCTCGCAGTATCACCATTAGCCTTAAGGTAGTTTGTATACTAAGCAGCTTTATTTTAATAGGATCGCTTTTTACCCCCGTTTTGTCATTATTTCAAATTAATATATCTAAATTGACTTAGTTATTTTTCATTACAACTATTTAGCCGCAGTTAAGAGTTTTACTACTCCTACCCCCGCAAGATTGTTGAAATCTTGTGTTAAAAGCACCAGAAAGCACAAATATTGCCAGAATTTCAACAAGTGGTGTTCACTATAGGGCTCCCTGAACATACAATATTTAAATAAAATTAGGGGACTTTATGGTGAGTATCCCTCTCGCCATACCCACTGAGACGGAACAAAGGATAGTTGCTTGAAACAGCAGCTACCCGGTTCTTTTTCTCGTCTTAAAATACTTGAACAGCACCTGTATCAGCCCATAATGAGGATGCTCATGCTGTCCCAAAACCCCCTTTCAGAGACAAGTTTACCTCAGGTGAGGGTAGCATTGCCTCATCTCTCTTTGTCTTTGAATCTGTTATGGAAGGGACAATAGACCATCAAATATAAAAACATTCTCTCTTAATTGAGTCTCATGGCCCAAGAGGTAATGGTCACAATTTAGCCACCCTCAGCACCTAGGCGGAAGTTAAGGAAGCCCTTATTGACGAGTTTGGATCAGCGCAAAGTCTACATAGTAGGAAAAGAAATTTATGTGCATCAGCCTGAAAAAGGGGAATTGATTGCTTATATTGTTGATTGGTTTTAAGGTGAAGCCCTTCCACTATTACTTGCAGAAATGTTATCTCTTGACGATGGCGTTGCTGCCATCTTGAGTGGATTGGCTTCTCACCCCTCCTTGGCGATGCACATCTCTTCAGTAAAACACTCCTTCAAGAACGTTGTGATATTTGGAGGCTCTTCTAGCGGTGACTGATTTCTATGAACTTGAACTTGCGCCAGGAGCCCAGAGGCAAGAGTCCACCATGATCCTCTAGACTCCTCTAAGGCTGTCTCTTTGGGGAACCTGTCTCTCGGTACAGCTTAAATCAGATGTTTCTCCTCCATGTGAGCTTAGACAAAGTATACTAGCGGTGACTGGGTAGTGTTTATCTCTATAATCTGCTCCCTAGGTTTGCCTTGTGCCGTCAATTCCAATCTTTCCTCACTCCACTTCCTCCTCCAAGTGGCCTCATGAGGTGGTTCAATTTCCACGTCCCTCTAAGGCGCCTCTTATATCCTCTGAGGCCTCTTTCCTTGGCCGTTCATAACTCAAAACCTTCTAAACTAGGCCAGCTAAAGGCCGCAACTAAAGAGCATAAACTCAGAGCCATTGCAACGCCTTCTTTAAAAGCTAAAAGGGTAGTTGAGCGCCAAACGGACATCCTATGCAACAAGGAAAGTCCTAATTTAATCTCTTTCCTATGAACCCCCTGCCATGCATAGATAACCCCTCAGATAATGAATATGAAGGTGATTGTGAAGATGTTAGGTATTATGTTCTAGGAGCCCCAGGTGAAGTGGGAATACAAGTTTGGGTAGACTATAAAAGAGTAGGTATGGTTTTGATACCCAGCGGAACTTATCTCTGTTAAGTGCTGTGGTTTTCAGGTTATCAATACTGCCAGTGATGCTGACCAGTTAGTGGCCTCGTTGATATGATCTACTCAGCATGTTCATACTCTAAAATCTATCCAAGGCAGATACCCAAACTTCTCAAAGACTAGCTTCCTTTTTCCCTCATAAGGAGGACCTAGCTCTCTCCCCCAACCTTGGTGAAACTTTAACCAAGGTGGAGGTTGTCATCAACCAAGTACGGGCCATAGCTATTCTTGACACTGGATCCCTTGTAAACGTTGTTTCTTCAAAACTTCTTAAAAAAGATTGAGCTAGCCCCTGACTTGGAATACACCCAAGAGTTTGGAAATGCAGGGCGAATAGCACTTGCGTTATTGGGACATACTCCTTGTTGCGTATCAGATTTGGGAAGCTGGTCCTGTCAGCCCCAGCTGTGGCCTTGGCTAGTAATATTTATGAGATGCTCATTGGTATTCAAATTATTCTCCAATATGATGGAATCATTAACCTGAAACGGGTCTATCTTTCCCTGCTTATAAAAGAGGTTCCCTTGATTCAAACCAATAAAGAACCTAGCAAAAAAGAATACACATTTTAGTCAAGTTCCTTCTTCCACATTATTCTTACACTATATGACAGTGGGTAAAAATATAAAAGAAGTTTCCTGAATCGTTGGACACTCTAGAGAAAATTACTTTTTTATGCTTCAGAGGAGCATTAAGTTAAAACTGGTGAACAACGGGTGATTTACTTTAAGATTAACCTACAAATCCCCCTCAACTTCTACACTTCACTTAACAAGCATTTATTATATAAGTCCCTCAGAACCTCGAGTATTGCCAGGCATACTAGACACAGCTTAACAGTGACCAATCAATATCAACTGGGTAATCTTACCAGTAATGATATGATCTTAAAGAAACACCAGGATACCAGAAAAGGCCTGCTGATCTCAGTTGAGGATATTTAACAAGTCCACTGCATCAGGTCTATGTTAGATATGTGCCTAACTGCTTAAAATTGTTATGTACTCTTCCTGACGTTCATATCTCTGATGGATTAACTTCAGCCGAGTTAGAAAAAGTCCTGTCCAAACTAGAAGCCTATAGAGATATGTTCTCTAAATATGATACAATTATCACATATGAAGGGTTGTAACCATACTATTGATGTGTGGATGTCTGCCCCATCCTGTAACATTTGGAAAGCCAAGTTTCCGATCACCATATTGCTTTTTGGTTTGACGCCAATGCTCAACGTTAAAAGAATGTCCAATACAAGGTTAGATTTTTGAGGTAAGTCTTAGTGCCTACTGCAACTAACCAATTAAGCCTCTGTTTTAGGAAAACAGAGTGAGGAAAAAGAAAAATGATTTAAGAAAGGTAGTAAGCCCCAGAATTAACCTTATTTATTTTTATCAAATAAAAAACCCACTTTTGGAAGATCCTGATAATTTAGGGCCAAGAGCACACCAAGTAAAAGACAGGATAGTTGAGGGTGATCAGACCCCAAAATCCCAAGTTAATTCATGTGGCAAAAACTTGAGGCGTCGCAGCCTGTCATAAGACAAGGTAAGGGTGGCCTTTGAGCCACAGGAGTAACCCAGTCAGGGTGAAAACTCCAAGAAAAGAGAGAATTCCAAATTAAGGTTATATTTTGCGTGAGCATGACTTTAAGGTCACCCTTTTCAGGGAGCCACTCCTGCACTATTCTTTAAGCTCTCATGAGCCTAAAGAATGGCTTGGAGAAAGGCACATCCCAGAGCCCTAAAACTAACTAACAACCAAAAATTCTCTAACCTATTTAACTTAGGATTTAGAGAATCCAAAACCAAGTCAAATGGAACGATCAGATTAATTCCGTTTGTTACACATCTGAGCAAAACCCTATCATAAATCAAAAGTAAAAAGCAACAGATGAGAATGGAGCATAAACAGCTAGTAGACGCTGGTTTACTGGTACCTTCACAAAGCTCATAGTTATCACCTCTCTTGTTGATAAAAGAGAAAAATGGAGGTCATCAGGTAGTTATGGATTACCGGAAACTAAAAAATTTCACAAAAAAAATAGTTACACTTCCCATGCCTTGGCAATACCCTAGCGCAACTCTCAAGATCTAACTTCTTTACAGACATTGACTTGGCTAGAAGATACTGGTAATTTACCTTTCTCCACAATATCAAGATAAGTGTTCTCTTATTCGCAGTGAAGGCCTATTCCAACCCACTTGACTACTACAAAGGTTGTGCGATGTGCCCACAAATTTCCAATGAGCCATGGACCACATTTTGCAGCTCCTCATATTAAGTTGAGTGATTGTCTACCTTGGTGACATCTCAATCTTCTTCAAAACTTTCAACGAGCATCTTATGCATCTAAATAAAGTTTCTCAGCGCCTATGTGACCAAATTTAATTGAAGCCATCAAAATGTACTTTTTCCAGGACTATCCGATTTCCTTGGGCATGCAATCTCACAGGAAAGAATGAAACGCTTACAAGATAAGGTGAGGCTATATTGAAAAATGCCTGCGCCCCAAACCCTGAGTGAAATCCATGTCTTTTTTTGCATGATAAGGTTTTACAAACAATTAATCCCAAAGTTTGCTCAGCTGAGTGAGCCTCTTCTTTGATTATTGGCGAAGCAAACCCTTTCTATTGGGGTGCTGAACAAAAGGCCTCTTTTGAAACGGCAAAGCAGTTGCTACAAGAACGACCCATCCTACGTTAACCAGTTTAAGGTAAACCTTTTGTCTTGTTTACTAATGCTTCTGATTATGCTGTTGGGGCCACTTGGAACAACTGGATGACATTAGCGTAGATCACACCATGTCATATTTCAGCAAGATGTTATTTAAAGCTGAAAGCAATAATAGCGTCACAGAGAAGGAGTGCCTTACTGTCTTACTTGCAGTAAGATAATACTTCCATTTTTTAATATGTAATATACTTTACCATAGTTACTGACGACGTCTCCTTAAAGTTGTTGCAGAATATCAAGGAACCCACTGGAAGGTTGGCTCGTTAGGCCTTGAAGCTCCAACACCAAGACATGAAAATTGAACACTGAGCTGGAACCCACCATATGAATGTCAACAGGTTGACTCGGATGTCTGTCCTTCATTTAGATAATAGTGAAGCAGAAAGATTACATGACCTCATAATGGCCCATGATTCCTGGTATGACGAGGATGAGCCAGTAAAGAAAAAGTTAGATCAACACTCCTGAAACACCAAGATGGAGAGTGGAAAGTTGCATATATAAGTAGAGGCAAACTGGTTGCCCTATCTGCGTCCTTCAGAGCAAATACCTGTGATCTTGTAGGCTCATTCTATCTTGGGGCACAGTGGAGTTCGGAAAACCTATGAGTGGGTTAAAGAGTGGTACTATTGGGAGGGAATAATGGAAACCTTTGTTAAAGTCCTGGATGCTTGTCTAACCTGTAAAAAGCATTCTAACTTCAGTACTTAATATCAATACCAATTTATAAGCCTCAACAATCATTCCACGCAATATCTATGGAGCGGTTGTCCCCTACCCTAAACTACCAGTGGGAATTGATAGATACTGGTAGGGATTGATCACTTCCTTGAATGTGTTGAAGCTTTTTCTCTCCCAGCTTAAAATGCTAAAGCTACCGCGATCTTCTTACATCAGTATATTATTCCAGCATGGTTGTCCCAAGTCCTACTTTATGACAACGATAAAATTTCACATCCAGAGTGGTTGAAATCCTGGCTACCTCCATGGGTGCACAGCAACTTTTTTCAGACCCATACAACACTTGACAAATGAAATTATAGAAAGAGCAAATGGAGCCTTGGTTTCCTTATATTAGAGAATGGCTATCTCAGATCCTTTACACAGGGACTAATTTTTGCCTAGTGCACTTATAACCTATTGCATTAGGCTATCATTAAATCCTTAAAATGTCTCCTTTCCACATATTGTAAGTCAGGAATCCGGAGTACCTGCTCTGCTAGCAAAGACGTTTTCTATGCTAGGACTGACGACCCTGAAAAAACTCTGAAAAAAATTAGCACAATACATCATACAGCTGCATTCTGTTACCATGACTAACCTAAATAAAACTTTCACTAAGGAAGGCTTATTAGCTAATGAGCATAGAAAACATATACCCTCCTTTCAAATATCAAATTTGGTGTTATATTATCACAGTCACATCACCCCCAGAAGTGGTGAGCTTGGGTCCATTTGGGAAGGCCCCTTCATTGTCACTTATAAAAGGGGCAATGGATATACATCAAGTCTTTTGATATATGAGTTTTTATCAACTGCGTCCATGGACAATTTTTACACATATTCTCCCCCAAACATTATTCAAGAGGGTAATTTCAGACAATCAGATGTCTGGTTAGTTAGTTAGAATATTCCAGTATAAAATAATTTTAAATTACTAATAATGAACCCTCGCCCAATACTTGAGGGAATCAGTTAGCTTAGATTAATACTATTACTACCAACCCCCAGCTGATTAGCTTGATTTTTGCTGTTGTAATTACGCTATAACCCCAGCAAATAGCAAAACTGTCTCACAAGTTCGCTCTTGCATTGCTTTAAATATAGTGCAGCAACTTAAGGGAAACCAGCCCCTTTTATAAACTTGAAGGGTCATGTGTGGTGAAAATATTTTCCAGATGTATGATTTATCTATTATATTAAATTCTTACCACATGAATATGTCATACCTGCTGTCAATCAATCTCCTAAATTGAAAACAAAACTGTAAAAAAGCTTTTGAACGCTCTGATATACTTAATGTTCACTTACCTAAAATGAGTCATTCCACGCCTAACATGGGTTCACAGGTATCTCATTATTAGCCCTCAAGCAGTTTAAATATTAAGCAGTAATATTTTAATAGGGGAATCGCTTAGTGTCCCCGTTTTGTTATTAGTAAAATTTTATATACTTAAAATCATTTTAGTTTTTTTCCCATTATGAGTACTTATCCACAGTTAAGAGCTGTACTTTTCCTACCCCTTCAAGGTTGTTGAAACCTTATGTTAAAAGCACCTGCGAGCACAGATATCATCAGGATTCCAAAAATCTGCTCTGTTTAAACAAGGGCGCTTTATATTGTAGATACCTTGGATCTGAGCTGCCAAGGAAAGGTTGGATTGGCTTCTTTTTAGTCCTGAGGGCGTACATACAATAAAAATGCCAGAGCTTGTCAACAAGATAATTGACATGGGCACAAACAGTTTATCAAAGAGATCAATGCTACAAAGGGTAGCATCAAAAAATTGGCTCTATGAGATGATTGTGTTCTTAGAAAAGGTTGTCTGGCGCTCAATTTTCATCTAGTAGACCCCCTGAGCAGAAAGTCAGACTCACAGGTTAAGTGGGCTAAATCAGTGAGCTGACTGTAGTGATGGGCATATTTAAAAGGTAATCAGCTTTATTACCATAACCATGGACTATGCTTCTTATAGACCCCAGATTAATTTATTTAGAAGAGGCAGAAATATAATAAACTGGCGGGTTTGAACAGCTTTTGAGCCATCTTGATGATGGTTGCACTCACATAGGGGAAGATTACCCCATACTTGACCTAAAGGCTGGGTCACAGGTTGCTCCAAGAGATCAAAAGGGGCTTATCAGCATCGCCTGGGAGCGCAAGATGGGATGCTAAGTCATGAGGAGTAACAAAGAGGCCTGGGAGATTAGAGGGTCTAGCAGGACCACGCAGGCGCGCTTTGGCATCAGTCAAAAATTTTAGGAGTGCAACACCACCACTCCACGTGGGTGCATCAGATGTCGTACTTATCAAAATTTGAAAATTAAATTGGTGTAATGGCATTTGTTGTCAAGATTTAAAAGATTTGAGTTTGATCAATAAAGTTATTAATGAAAGAAAGATTGGATCTTTTAAGTAAAATAATAATGAAGGAGAAACCAAGTATGACTACTTTTGACATCTGAGGCATTGACTTGAAATCACATTGCTTTTATATATATAATAGAAAAAAAATACTGGTACTAGATTAAGATGATCAACTTGCATTAAACTTGGGTAAAGCATAGAGAAAGGACAAGCATGTCCCAATTTCTGTTTTCCTCAAATAATTCTCACTTTACCATCATAACAGTTGATAAAATGAGTATTGTCTTAGTAATCACAGTTTATTTCAGAGTTCAATTTAGCGGTAATTCTTGAGGTTAGGTTGTTTTAAAACCAACTTTATGTCAAAATTAATCTTGGATTATGGAAACTTGATAAACAAAAAACATCATCAGTAATCTAAGTATAGAGTTTATAAATATTTTATTTTGATGAATATCCACTCTAAAATGGAGCTGAGGGACTGTAATCCACAGTTCTATTCTATTGTGACCTGCAAAAGCAATAATAGATTTGATAATAAAGCCTATGAATCATAAAAACTTTTTAAAACTGAATCTATGAATGTTGATCTTTTAGATCAGTTAAACATTATAATTGAGAAAACTAAAAAATAGTAATGATCTACACACTGTCTTAGGTTCAGAGAAGTGTTGAGAATTGAGTTTAACAAACATACAATATGACCTTATGGATTTTCTATTTTATAAGTATCTTGGTAGCAATCTTTCCACCGGCATAACTTTATGAGCAAATTTTATGGAAAAAAGAAAACTTTGATTGCCCAGCGTAGTTTTGCTCCAAAGCCCTTGGATACCCTGACAGCTACTTCAGTTTGGGTAAGTGGCAAAATCCACCCACCATCTTCCATCCGGTGGGAAAACGCACTTAGACTGTCTCATCCAGTCATACCAAACCCCTTGGACGATTTGTTCCTCCAAAAGATCTCGACGCCCACCTCACTCATACCCAAGTGGTGCCTCGTTGCCACCTGGTGCTCCCCATAGTAACATGTGATTCAGCCTTAGGGTCAATTGTGGGAAACTTTCCCTTACCACGACTAAGACACTATTGAAATGGCTCAGGCAGTGATGCATCCCGCCAGTTTTATTGATTTCCACCCCTATACGTGGTATTTTGATCTCAGCTTCACAGGTGAAGCTGACGCCGCCACTGTGGCAGCTGTGCCTCTGGTATTTCAGGGTACCCCTCTCCCCACAATTTGGACCTGGCTCCCAGCAGATACCACTTTGTGGTTCAGTTCCTGGTTTGCCAACCCATCTCCCCCTGCGGTGCTCTACCAGGAGCTGATGGATGGTTTGGCAGCCTATGGCTTCAACCCCATCTTACAATTTGTGGTCCCAAATGGGGCCACATACCTCGCTGGGCCTCAGGCGTTTTCCACAATCAGCCCTGAATTTAGTAAAACTGCCTTGTTTATTCTCCCTCACGCCATTATTCCTTATGACCCTGGACATCTGTTCTGGGCCTGCGTCAAGGGCGGGCAGATGATCTAGCCATCCTGTTTCAAGTTGGACCAATTGAAACGTAAGTGCCCTTCCTTAGCTGCTTCTGATGGCTCTAATTTTTCATCTTCCAGCTTCCAATCCGCCACACAGCCTGTGCCAGTTTTGGTATAGAATATGATCCTACCTTCCCCTCCCCCAAAGTCTGTTGCTGCAGCTGCGCCTGCAGCCACAAATCAGCCTCCTCCTTGCCCCAGTGCCACATATACTCCCTCCAATCAAGCACCAGCTTGGACCCCAGTTTGCTCCCATGCTTCTTCCAATGAACCAACCAAACCTCAGACATACGATGATTCCCCAATTCAATTCACTCAGAACCCATGGGATTTATTAGCTGAAATTGACAAATCAGGTAAATTCATTAAAGAACCATCGCTGCAAGTTGATCGGTTCATTAATTCAGAATGGGACGCCAAATACCCCCTCGTTTATATTCCCCACAGCCAAATGCCAAACCATTTTTCAGTGACCACCAGATTGAAGTTAAAGCAGCTGCCAAGCCGGATTGGTGCCCCTCTGCAAGGCTGTTTCCAAATCAATTGCAATGCTCACAGGAGGTATTATCCTGTTATCCCCTCAGCCATCACCTCACAAAGTAAGAATACAATGAATCAATTAAACAAATATGTCAATGATGCTATCCAGAATGTGGTAAATGTAGCACGGAATACTAGAGCTAAGATTACCTGAACCAATATCACCACATTTACTAAACTCCCAGACGCCCGCATTAAAGCTAAAAAAAGCTTTAGCTGATTATATCAGCGCCATTTTTAGCTGGCAGTTTTTCTGAGATACTAAATCATAAGTGATATTGAACCACATTCCGCCAATGCCCTGACGCCGTTGCTCTCCACCTTGACCTGTGTTCTACTCTGGGATGAGGAAGCTGCTGCCGAAGATGAGCCCCCAATCCTCCCTCCCCTTCTGCCATGGTTGGATAAGCAGTTCTCCGCTGCCCACCTGGTTGGTTGTTTTGTTTGGTGTGTTTCATTCAATACGCTCGTTTGGGCGTTTTGTTTGAATCAGATGTTTACATTAGCTTTAGGTTTTGTTTTTGATTTTGGTAACGTCCGTCTCCTGGTTGGCTTAACTCAAACAAATCAAACAATATGACCTTATAATTAACAACCCTAATACTTTAGAGACATCGCCGCTATCCTTGCCTTCTGCCTGTGTCCCTTGGTAGATTAAATTTTATTGATCTGCCATTAGATATTTTTGTAGAACTCTCAACCTACAATCAAAACATTTAAAATCTATTCATCAATATAATCTGAATTTTGGCATACTGATCACTATCTGTTTGTCAACCAGATATCCAATTTCTTAAATTGGTTCTGTTCCCATCAACATAAACTTACTGGAATTACTCGTCAAATCATAATGAGCCTCTCAGCTGACTGAGACCTTAAAGATGTACCAGATGTAGGACAGATGACCATCATGATGTAACCACCATTAGATAGATGACTGCCAAGTCTCAGAAGTAAAGTCCGCAGTCTATTTAGTGGATCAAAAAGGGAGTCACTTGAAGATCTGGGAGCGTCAGAGAAGGCAACTCATAGGCTATGCCCTCAAGACTCAGGTATTAGTAGAAGGTCTAATTATTGGAGAAAGGGACAAAACAGCAGAAACGCCAATCTTGGTATCAAATTTTATCAGAAGAACATTAGTTTGACTTTAAACCCGATCCATAATTGGTGTAAGTATACAATGAGACTATAGCGGATTTAAAAGGATATATCTAAAATGGAATTAGTTTTCTATCCATCTTTTATATCTATATTTTAAGTATGTAATCTACATACAGTTATACCTGTTTAAGTAATACCTTTGCTTTAATCTACTAGTTGAATTCAAATACTAACATCAACATTGCCTCAATATCCAACTGTAGGAGGATACTAAGGCTGTACCTACAGATTCTGAAGGTGTAAGAATCTGACTGCAGATTGAGGGATTTGAACAGTATTGTTAATAGATTATGGGGCTAAAAATGGTGGAAAATTGGCTAAAATCTGCAGGTCAGAATCAGGGAAAAATTTGAGAAACTCAAATGAAAGAAATCATTCAACACCTTAAGAGTTCACTCATTGTTTAGAAAAGTTTTCAAAAAGAGGCTGGAGCAATTCCAGAAGCCTCAGAGTCCACCATACAGCCTTTAAATCTCTGAAAAGTTTACAGCGGTAGCCAAGATTCTGCCTCTATAAATGTCCCTGAAAGAAGTTCAATAATTATAACTTTGTTTTCTACTTGTTTAATATCCCCAATAAAGATACCCAAATTCCAGAATGATATATTTTAATTTCAAAATTATCTTTAATTTTTGGAACCCTTGAACCTGGCATTATGGACTTCATGAAGTACACTCCAGAGCTTGGAAAGGCCATAGCTCATGTGCTACAGCTCCTTTAGGGATGAAACCTGACTGTGCATATCCAGTGTTGGACAACTTCATGTCCAATATTGTGAGAAGAGTGTTTTAAAGTAAGTACAGCTAACTTTTCACAATAAGCCCTGGTTGATTTTTGGTCAAACCCCTCAAATCAGGGCAACACTCCTAATCCTTACTTCTCAGCCAAATAGCCCTATTGTGGGTAGTAGGGTTGTGCCAAGCTTGCAGCAGAATCAGGAATATCATTTTGATTTTCCTCCTTGTACCAACTTCAGTTTAGTCCAAACATCTAAGCGGATATTACCCCCTTTTTATAGACTTGGACAAGGTCACATAAGGTGCAAATAATTTCCCGCCATATGATTGGGTCAAATACATATAATCATTGCCTCACGGGAACATCTTATCTGGTATTGACAATCATTTGTCATCAAGTTATCCCAAGGTGAGTCTCAAGAGCTTTGATAAGTCAAAATCCAATATCCCCTAATTTTGCTACTAATAGTCTATAAAAAAATTATAACTCCTCTCATTTCAAACATTGAGTTAATTTAAAATGACAAGCTTTATTATTGTAATAGGGTTCACTTTTTTAACCTCAAAGATATCACTAATAAATATATATACCCTTAATTTTCCTTTTTGTGCTAAATTTCATGTTTTTATTAAAGTGGTAATAAGGCTACCCTATCATTTGTATAAAGCAGCTGAGAGTCTTAAACTTCTAGACACTAATAAAATTGTTAGAATCCTGTGCCCAAAAGCACCAGTAAGCATCAAGCCTGCTAGGATTCAACATCCAGATTTGGGTTCTTCTTGATAGTGCTTTTTTTCCAAGATACCAGTGTAACCAATAGACTCACAATATCATTTATGGTGCTCTATCCTGTTGTGGGTTTAGACCATATTCTTTATTAGCAAACTACAACCAGAAATGATTAGAAGTTGGTGTCTGTCACAATATATGCATCTCTGAATATACATAGATAGGAGCTTCTATACATATCTTGATGTAGATTCATATATATATAATATGGATTTAATTACCCTTTTAGGGGAGTAACGCTTATTATAATACTTAGCTAAAAGCTATCTTAACATATAATTTCCTAATACATAGCTGTTATAGTTATATCATATTACTTTTACTATTTAGCATGTAAACCAGGGTCAGATGTTTATATCAAAAGATAATAGAAGTAAAATTACTATAACACAGTAGTGAGATCATCTATCAAAGGAAAATATTATTAATTAGTTACAATGGGTGTAAGGAGAGTGTCTATAGCTCTCCTGTTCCCAGCGTGGTAGTGCATGGTGCACAGAGCAAATGCCAGGAAACTAGTTGTTAGTAGTAAAGTTACTATAGCCCGCAGAGGGTGCTTGAGCTGTAATAATTTAAGTCAAGAATAGTTATTGTTGATTCTTGGTGTAAAGGATTAATTCCACTGAGTCGTTTTGCACAGGGTATTAGCCACTGAGCAACCAAATTGGACAATATGAAGCTTGCCAACTTTAATATACTTGATAAACTATATATAGAGCAATTGCCCCTTAATTTGATCTTTATTTTATACTAATCGCAGACTTATCTGCAATCACCTAATAATGGGAAAAGACCTCCTCTTCAATCCTCCATATGACTCTTTTATCTCAGTTCTCCAAGCTGGATGCATTCTCAGCTTGATAGTCTTCTATTTGCTTCCCTTTTCTAAAAGCTCTCAATTATATCAAATCATGGCATAATCTTTCTTGATTCGCCAATTTGGTTGATATTTTGATCAATTATTATCCATATGTCTTTTCCATTAATCTAAAAACTCATCTAAATTCCCCCTCCGATCTGCCAGTATGGGTAGCATATCATCCAGTCATATCAACCTCCTGACATTACCCCCCTTCGACTGGATGATAGGCTCTTACTGTTTATATGCTCAAAGGAACTTCGCGTGAACTCAGTTGATAATCTAACCCCCTGAAGGTTCCTTAATAGTGTAGACATACATGCCAGTCTTCTCAATTATTTCAAACGGCCCAGCCCAGATTTTGGAGAGCTTTGTTTTTCCGCCCAAATCCGTGCTGGTCTTGGAATAAGACATGGTCTCCTACAGCGAACAGCGGAAGTCCTTTCTGTTTTTCTAATCAGCTGCCTTATTGCAAATCTTTTTGGCCAAACTGGTAGAGTAGGCTTCCATTTGCAGCTTGATCAATGTATCTGTAAGAGTCTTCAAATATCGCTGAGGGTCCACACCACCAGTGTTCTCTACACACGAGTAAAGCAAGGCGGGTAGAGCCAGATGTCGTCCATACAGCAGTTGGAAAGGGCTCTTACCAGTGGATGAAGAGTAGATGTTATTATATGTGAACACAGCTGTAGTTAGAAGGGCACTCCATTCCAAGGTTTGATCCTTTACAAATTTACGGAGTATGTTCACTAAGGTTCTGTTGACCCAGTCCACCATTCCATTTGATTCCAGATGATAGGAGTGGTCAAAACCCCGCAGATCGCCATCAACTCATTCAACTTCAGCATGATGTACGAAGTGAAATTGGTTCCATTGTCATTAGAATAAACTGCGGGCAACTGTGTCACTGTATAACACACTTCATAATAAACTTGGCGGTGGTGACTGCGCCCAATTCATTAATGGCCCTAGCCTCCACCCATTGAGTCAAATGATCTATGGCGATTATTATATTCTTGGATCAATTGGCGCTTTTTGGCAGAGGTCCTACTACATTAATGGAAACAGTATGCCAGGCGAACTGGGGTTTAACAAGCTAGTATGTGGTTTTCTTGTGGAAAGGCTTTTCCACTTGACACTGATGGCAACAACTAATCATTTCCAATACGTCATAATGCATGCTCTCCCAGTAGTAACGGGGTTGCAAAAAGTCCAGCGTTTTCCACAATCCTCCATGTCCTACAGACCTATGAGCATCCATATCAATCGCGGGTCTAACTGAAGGTTTAGGGAAACTAAGTGTCGAGTCTTTAATCCACTTATATAGTTCCCCCTCATGTAGAAAAGTATCCTCCCTGAGCCTGTCTAACAACTTGAAAATCTGCAGCGGCTCATCCTGGTATTTGTTCACCACCATCTTCTCATACATTATGTCAGCTAAATCCGTCATGATAGTGACCGTTGGCAGCTGAGAAAGACAATCTATGTCTTGATGTTTTACTCCTGGATGGTATATAGTCTCAAAATTATATGCCTGGAGCTTCAGTGCCCAACAGGCGGGCCGCCCTTCCAGTTCATGCAGATTCTGCAGCCAGCACAAGGAAGCGTGGTCCGTCACTACTTGAAATCTTACCCCATGTAGATATAACTGAAACTATTTGTAAGCGTAGATCACTGCTAAACACTCCCACTCAGTCACAATGTAGTTTTGTTTGTGACAGTTCAAGCTTTGACTACACAATTTTGATAGGATGCTCCACGCCGTCGTTGTCCTTCTGGGATAATACTACCCCTATAGTGGAGAGGAATGCATACATTTTTACTATGAACTGTTTGTCAAAGTTGTGATATTGCAAAATGGGTGCGCTTGCTAATGAGGTTTGAAACACATCAAAAGTGTTCTGGCATCATTCTGTCCAATTGAAAGAAGCATTTTTTTAATAACTTAAAAAGTGGGGCCCCAATGCAACTGAAATTGGGAATGAACTGTTGGTAGTACCTGCCCTTCCCCAGAAACACTTGAATATCTCGCTTATTACTTGGGTGAGTCTTCTTGCTTATTGCTTCTAATTTAGGCAGCTGCGGTTTAAGCCCATTTGGATCCATGACGAACTTGAGATATTCTAATTGTTCTTTAAAAAAATGCACTTCTGAGGCTAAATTTTAATATTAGCAGCAGCGAGGCGCTGAAACACTTGTTCTAAGTGAGCAAGGTGCTCTGTAAACATCCGCGAGAACACATGGATTTTCATTGAGGTAAACTAAGATGCAGACAGTTTTAAATCACCTAAAATCGTATCCATGGCATGCTGAAATGTAAACGGGGAGTTACACAACCCTTGTGGCATGAAAGTTATCTGGAAAAACCTTCTCAAAGTGATGATCACACATTTCTCCCGTTCTGCTGATGGCAATTCGATCTGCCAGTACACCTGAGATCAGGTCCATGGCGTAAAAATAATTCTCCCCACCTAATTGGTCTAACACGTTATCAATCCGCAGAAGAGGGTAGGAATCATTTT
Source organism: Massospora cicadina (assembly GCA_022478985.1). NCBI lineage: Eukaryota > Fungi > Entomophthoromycota > Entomophthoromycetes > Entomophthorales > Entomophthoraceae > Massospora > Massospora cicadina. Next base: position 43,568 of record JAKSZP010008048.1, read on the forward strand.
TTGTTACATTATTGAGTTTGCAATAGACAATAACCTCTTGATTCAAGCCATCTTTTTCTTTAAAATGAGCACAGGTGATGCCCATGGACTGTTTGATGGCTCTAGCATCCCTTGCATGATTAGTTTATCCACCTCGTTGGAGACAAACTCTTCTGCCACTTTTGATTGTCTAATAGGTCACAATCAAATGGGAGGGTGATCCCCCATATCTATCCAATGTACCACCCCTTGAGCGCACCCCAAGTCATGATTGTCATGTGCAAATATATCTTGATACTTTTCAAATAACGTCATAGCCTTATCTTGCTGTTCCGCCAATAATCCTGTAAGTGCTTCCTGTGGAACCACTGTCAATACGCCAAACGATGAGCTTGTCAGTAGTCTGAGATTCTCCCACGAGCCAAAATTATGGATATGGCAAACTTCATCTATAGAAACTAAGTATAGGTAAGCCATCACTTGGTGCAACTGGATCATTATTGTTTTTTCTGTAAATTCGCTAGCAGCACCCTCAACTCCCCATTCCCGGGGAGCAGTAGCCCTGGAGCCACATGTGGTTCAAGCCATGAGTGCTGGTGAGACGCCATAATTTCAACATAAAGCCCTTTAGGGACATCAATTTCAAGATTAGTCCCTACTATGCACTGGTGTACAGATGGTAGGCTCAAAGCGCTCGCTGCCCAAAGCAGGATCCCTTGTACTCATAAAACTGGTTGGGGAGGGCCCTGGCTTGCCGCTTCATTTGTCAATAACAAACCAGAGTCACTCCTTCGCTGTATGCTAGATTGATTTGACTAGAGAGATATGGATCCGTTGGGATTCACAAGAGGTAAAATAAATGGGGATCAGTTGTCCTAATATACTAAGAGTTTCCTCTGCCATATTTATCAAAAAAACCAAATTTCCTCATATATGATGCACCAATTAACATGTCATAGTTGTTATTTGGAAGAACCACTGCTGGAGCGGAAGCCCAGACTGACCTAAATCGTAAATGCAACGTGCTATATGCTCCTTCAGACACAGTGTTATACATCCCCGCAATCCCATATACAACTTGATGGTTTAGATCCGGTTTTAACAGAAGCTTAGCCACCAACCTGGTAGAGACTATGTTCACAGGGTTCCCGTGTCTATGATAGCATGGATTTTTGTGTTTTGAATGAAAATGTTGCATTAAGTGCATTCCAAGTAAGAAGACCCATCAGTGTTTATTACATGTACGTCCAAGGGCTTTGTGTTACTCAAAAAGGAGGAAATGTTCTTGCTAACCTGAGGATACTCACTAGCAATTTTCTCCACCAGAATGGCTAAGTTAACCCCTACTAAAGAGGCTACATCCATCGAGGGATCCACGTTGCTTGTGCTGGTCTGTTCCAGGATCTGCCATGCATATGGCTTCTGCACGTCCTGGTGGAACTCAAGGCTTGGGTGAATTTTTACTCCTTGAAATGGAAGGAGGGGTATATGACGGAAGCTGTTGGTATAACAAATCATCTAATTGAGTTCCAAATCCTAACTAAAGAGATGCTTTGGAATTGTTAGGAACAAGTGAATTGGACTTAGAGGAGATAAGCGTCCCATCTCTACTCTTCTCAAGCTTTTCCTGCCTGACTTTCTTTGTTGGCATCGCATACACTTGTAGATTGATAAGTAAATTACCCGCATAATGTCCTCTTCATCCGCACTGGAAGCAAGTATTCATAAAAGGTTCACGTATATAGCTTGCGGTGGAAGGACCAGTTCAAAAAATTGATAATATGGTTCCAGGGTTGTGGACAAACTGGCAGAGCGTACATAGGCTGAAAAAGGTCCGCTGATTTGTATGATGAATAAATTCCAGTGGTTGATAGCTCGGTCGCTGCAGCCCATATCCTGAATAGTTTGGTGTGGAGACAGCAGAGGTTTTTCAGGCTACATTAGGGGCGCCGATCGTGGCGTAGTCATTGTAAGGTGTTCACAATTTGAATAAGTCCTGCATCTCCATCCAAACGTGAGACATAGAGTTATGTAGTTCCTGATATGGTTTGATGGCCGCCATCATTGCTATACTGACTTCCTCAGCAGATAAAATGTTAGCTCCAAGTAGTACATATGCTTCCGCCAAGAAATGTTCAGCAAATTCTAACAGGGTCTGCTTTGGTGAAAATGTATAGTCAGAAATTTGGCCTTCCATTGGGCCATCTTGGTCACGCCCCCAAACAGCCAGAGAACAGTCGCTTTAACTTCTTTGTAGGATACCGAGCTATTTGGAAGGTAGCAGGTAACTTGATCAGCGCTTTACACATCTAGAGCGGACAGCAACAGTTTTGTTTTCTGCCAATCAGAAGCCCCTTCTACAGCAAATTCAAATCACTTAAAGTAACTATGTAGATTCCTGTCACAACTGATAGGAGGTAATTTTTTGATTTGAACAGCTCCGTCTTGCTCCAAGCTCCTGCCACAAGGAGCAGGGAATTGGTTCCAGAGTGACTAAGGGAACCACCCCCTTGTAAACTATTATATAGCCAGTTGGATGGACTCAAATTCATCTAAATGGATTCGGAAAGAAGTAGTGTCATGTGGGGGGTCCATCACAATGCCCAAGGGATATTTATTAGCTGATCCATAGCATTCTTACCCCAAATCACCACTAACTGCACCACTCCCCCCAGCTCCAGCATGCTCCACAAACTTTACTTTGATTAACTGCTCCATTTTAACTAAATGGCATTTACAATGTCTATCCTGGAATTCCTGTTCAGTGTCTCATATTGATGTTGCAACTCCTGATGGAATTCACACTCAAAGTTCAGTTTCTGCTCCACTGCTTGTAGTTGCGAGAGGACATCTTTGATTATATTCTGCATTTGTGCATGCTGCTGGCCAGCATTACCCACTTATTGATTAGCATTATGTATTTAGTTAAGGAGGGCGGCTTGTTCCCGTACCTTTTCCTTGTTGGCTGTAAAAGGGTATCAAGTCATACTTACATGTCCACATACTGTCTTGCCTCACTGATTGGAAGAGGGAAAGCTCGACGGCACTCAGCCTGGGTAACAACTTCCAGTTGTGTAATTCAATGTATTAGCTGGAGATATTTGGTGGATGTCATCCAAAGGATAAGTGCGTTATCTGTCATTCGCTGACTAATCCATTTGATTCAAAGTTGAGTTAATTAAGCTGATACAGAATTGACTTGATCCGCCATGTGCCGTTCCATCAGTGTTATTTTTTCCTTAAGCTAAGCAATCATGGCACTAATCACTTCCACCCATTCTACTAAATCTGTCATAAAGCACTCGGTATTGTTTCCCAACGTTGTTACATCCTGAATCCATTCTGCTAATAGCCATGATGATTCAACAGTTATCCTATTACTTGAGGTAACTCTAGATTTAAATGTGGTACCAAAATGTCTAATTGACAGCGGATTTCCCAAACATGATGGTCCATCTGTACCAGCACCCCCTGTACCTCTGAAAAAGAGCCATCGAGGCAGTCAAGCAGGAGGTGAGTATTGTTTTGCTGTGCTTGAGCGAACTGCATTACATCTTCAGCTCTATATTATGGCGAGCTAGTAAACGCAGTAGTTGGCAAATAGATGGTTGCACATATGCGACTAGATAATCCTCAATTCCATGGGTACCAAGGTGGTGAGCTAACCCTGTTGTAGTCGCGTCCAGATAGGACATGTACAGGGCATAGCAATTTTCCTGGTCTCGTTGGTTATAAAACAAACTCAAGGCATACTCCCCGCCTTGAGTTCATATAGTTGATACCTGCACAACAGCCACTCCATAATATTCCGCAGCTGCTGAGGGATCACATTTGTGGAGTGTCCTTTTTCAGGGGCCATCAGCTCAGGGCAGTTTTCTAATTTCAGATTGATCATAACTTCATCATCACCCAGTTCAGTTACATTAATTAATACTGGTTCATTGTTAGGTGCCTCCCATGCTTCTTTATAATAATGCACACAGAATCTGAATATTTTTGTCATAACAAATGAGGGCTCATCATGTATCCTAGCGTCAAAGAACTACAGTTGACCAGTGGCCCTCTGTAGTGAGCATCACTGTTGATTCTCGGCGTAAAGGCATGATTCTGCTGAGTCAGTTTGCAGAGGGTATTAGCCACTGAGCAACCAAATTGCTCAATATGAAGATCGCTGACTTTAATAAAACTCGATAAACTATATATAGAGCAATTGCCCCTTAATATGAAGTTATTATTTTAAGCTAATCACAGACTTACTGCAATCACCTAATCACGGGTAAAGACCTCCTTTTCAATCCTCTGTATGACTCTTTATATCTTGGTTCCCCAAGCTGGATGCATCCTCCTTGGTAGTCTTCTATTCATCTTCCCTTTTCTAGAAGCTCTCATTTATATTGAATCTCAGCGCAATTCCCCTCAATTCACTCAATGGTTGACATCCTAATCAAATATTATCCATATACCTTTTCCATCAATCTCGAGAACATCTCTATTCCCCCTCCAATCCACCAGTATGGGTAGCATATCGTCCAGTCATATCAACTTCCTGACAGTTATCATTAGAGGGAAAACCCAAATTGAATAACGCGGTGCTTAGAGTGGGACTGTATATGCTTCTAGGTTGGAGGGAACCTGGGCGGCCTAGCGGCGCATGGGTGGAGAGACTTAAAGTTTTTTAAAATCAGATGGTTAACATTGCATGAAACCTCCTCAAAGAGGTCCGCGCACAGGCTTGTCCAAGATAACATATATAAAAAAGGTGTACTAGAGAAGGGTTTTATTATAAAGGGAAGTCAACCAATGAGAGAGATTAGTATTGAGGAAAAGGATCTAAGGGAATTCAGGGAAACAATCAATCAATGGATGTGGGGCTAATCTGAGTTCACCTATAAGTGCACACTTCCCTTGGGCAGTAAACTATACTTAGTATTCAACCAAACTTGGGTTATTGATTGTAAGTGAGGCCAACCCAAGCTGAAAATTCAAAAACTGAATGTGCTTAAAACCCGCTCACCAAAAAACCAAATCAAACCCAATTTATTAATTGAAAAGCTAGTTTTTTTAACGCACCTGCTGTAATACAGGGCCAAACTTCTCTTGCATCCCTAGGACCAACCTGGGCATACCTCGCCTTCACCCAGAGTTTATCCAAGGCATGCTTGAGGTCAGGAAGACCTGGCAACATCAACTTCTTTGCCTCCTGACATGCAGTTTGTCCTTGGTATTTTTCCCCATGATTATGACATGTTCAAGCTATGACATTACCCTCTTGTCCTTTTGGGGCTCTACCCCCTCAAGGGGCTTGCGCCGGGGAAAAGTTCTTGTGGGCTGGGGCCAACTTCATAGCGGCAACGGTTTGCTTTGACTGAGATCTGGCAGACTGGGGAAAACGCTTGTGGAAAACGTTTCTAGGTCTTGGGCATGTGTGCAGTTGCATGCTGGTACCCAACTGTTTTTGGCTTCATTGAATCTCTTCCAGGATACCAGGTACTTAAGCATTCTTTTTTACTTGGCGAGAGGCTAATATTTCCTCCACTTCCCACTCTGGCACCCCATCCATGAGATAAGCCTCGGGAGTCTCTGGTGGGAGGCCTTCAAACAACATCAATTTGCTCTCACGAAAAACAGAAAAGATTTGAAATGAAGAGTGAAGGTCTAACTGGTATATGTGCGTGGCCTGACTTTCTAACAGTGCAATAAAGTCCAATCCTCTTTTTATCCCAGCTTATTGCATGCTGCTTGATAAGGGTGTTTGAGAATCAAGCATCATGAGATCCTCTTCTTTGTACGCTGGGCCATTCGTCTCTTACCATCAGCATTCTCCTTATATACTTGCATTGACGCCTCCAAACTTGTAGAAACCCCCTAGTGTACTTTATTGATACTCTTAGCAAGTCCATCACCGCTTAAACTTTAGATCCACAGCTGGGTTCCATGTTAAGGGAGAGATTAAACTTATGGTTGGCACAAAGTGGGGAACAACTGATAGACACATGTAATGTGTTGTTGTAGATAAATTTGGGCCATAGGAAGTTGAGAAACCCAATCTGAATGATCTGCGGCAGGTTAACACCATAGAAACTGTTCCAAGAAATGGTTTACTCGTTTGGTCTGCCCATCTGAATGGGGGTAGTATGCAGTTGAATTGCAGGGGCAAATCTGAAGAGGCTTACACAATTCTTAAAAGACAGAGGTAAACTGGGGTCCCTGATCGCTAATGAATTCTTGAGGGACCCCATGAAGCGCAAACACATGAGTGACGAAGAGCCTAGCAACTCAGTCACAGTGATTGTAGTTCTACAAGGAATAAAGTGGGCAAACTTTTTAAAATTGTCCACCAACCATGATGGCATCATAACATCACAAACAGGTAATTCCACAATGAAATCCACTGATAGGGAAGTCCAGGGCCCTTCAGCCTTTTGAACTGGTACCAACGACCATGCAAGTGGTTTTTGATTTGGTATCATTTGATTGCAGATCAGGGACTCTTAAAATACCTACCCACTTGAGGGGTAAGACCTTCCAATTGTATGTGCGTAAAATTAACTCCAAAGTCTCTTCTTTCCCAGGATAACAAAGGTGATTCTGTCATTATGGTTCCAGATGATTTACAGGCGAAGTGGCCCAGAGGGAGCCCATAGGCGCCCCTGAAACCACACCATCTCATCCTTTATGTGTTAACCCCTGGTTAGATCCTCCTGATTCAATGCGCTCTTAGAAAGTATAATCATATATTCAGCTGATAATGGCTGAGAAAGGACTACCTTTATGAACATACTGTATTCCTCAGCATTTTCCAGAGGAGCGAGCGCTTTCCTGTTGACCAGGAAAGAGGGATGTTGAGACTAAGACTTATCCAGTGGAATCATCAACTGGGTATTATGACTGCTACCTCCTTTATATTGGGAGCTAATGCAGGATCACAGCTTGAAGCATCTGTCAACCCATTCTCCTTGCCCTTAGTAAACTCATAATAAAATGCAATCTGGGCAAGGGTCTCATGCTAATGGGTCTGCCGTGGAGTTAGGAAATGAGGTGCGCGGTAGTACAGCAAGTAATGGTGATCTGTATGTATGCGGAAAGGTTGGGAAGAGCCATGCAAGTGATGACGCCATTAAGTCAACGCCTCCATCACTGCTAATAACTCTTTGTCGTAAATGGAATAATTTACCTCAGGCAGATCAATCATACTAGAATTATGTCCTACTGGATGCTTTATACCATCTTCGCCCACTTACAATAAGGTAGCCTCTATGGCGAAGTTGGAGGCATCAGTAAATACAATAACTCCTTTTCAGGATCTACATGGCGAAGGATGGATGTGTACTACAGGGTGCACTTTACTGCTTGGAAAGCATCCTTTAAAAGAGGGACCACTGAAGCATTTTTGCACTACTTGCCTTATAAAAGGGCGCCTCCATTTCAGAAAGATTTGATGTGAACTTCTTGAGAAAGGTACAATTCTCCAAAAAAAAAACTCTCAATTTCTTAACTGAAGTTGAAGTGAGCCACTCACGAATCACTTTTCCTTGTCTGGAGTTATCATATGTTCTTGGTCAAACACGAAGTTGCCCAGAAAGGTGACCTGAGAACTTGAAAACTTACACTTGCTGATCTTCAGCGCAAAGCTGGCTGCCTTTAACCTCTCCACCTCTTGCCAAAGGTGTACTGCATGGGACTTATGATCAGTGGAAAACACCAGAAATATTATCCATGTAGGCAACAGCACATACCCCCAGCAGGCCCCCCAAAGCTGCAACAATGCGGCGTTGAAAGATAGCAGGGTAATTTTTAAGCCTAAAGGGCATGACCCAAAACTGAAAACCCCTTTTCTGGTACAAAATGCGGTTAACTACTCCTGTCCCTTTTTAATCCATATTTGATTGAACGCATTTAGGCAATCCAGTTTGAAGAAGACTTTAGCCTTCTCCACATAGCGCGAAATCTTTAAATCCAAAGGGATGGGGTGGAGATCTGGTACAATAACATTGTTTAGGTTCCCATTATTTAAGCAAGAACGTAAAGTTTCATTAGCTTTCTCCACAAAGAGAAGCAGGGAGCATACTGGGGAGGTATGCTGGAAAATCGCGCCTTTGGATAACTGCTTCTTAACCACACAATCTAATGCTGATTCCTCCTGTATGGTCAAGGGGTAGATCTGGGAAGATATATGCACCATATCAAATGTTAGCTTTAACTTGCAATCAAAATTACAAGGAGCAGGTAATTTAATGGCTGAAGCCGCATTAAATGAAGATCCAGACCCTCCAAACAAGAAGGTAAAGGTACCTCAAGTGAGGGCTTCAACAATGGAGCGAGACTGAGTTGTGGATATTGGGCCAGTGGGGCAAATCACCATGGAAGCTAGCCCCAGATAAAGTAACAAATAATGTAAGATCAAAATTTGATGTTAGTAATAGGGTATTTTCTTTTCAAGTTGGTCCTGAAGTCAAACTTTCGCCACCACTATACTGCCAACGTAATGGGCTACAAGAGGTTTTGTATTGCTTGGAAACGGTCCATTAAAAGACACTTGCCCACTTGATGGTCCACCAACACTAGTACCTTCAGGGTGGGAATATCTTGAAAAGCCCCTCCCTAACCATACCACCCGTCAAGTAACTAAGTTCAAGTAAGTCGTCTAGGTCTTGGACAATGAATTTCTCAGAGGCTCCAGTATCCACCAAGATAGTAGTGCTAATCTTACATAAAGGGGATGAAAGGGTAGCAGTTAACAAAAAACAACCCGAATGATCCTTATTTATAGCAGAGAACGCCAACACTTCACCACCAAACGCTTTTCAGGGTTTTACATACTCCCAGGGTACGTCTTTACATCATAAAAGAAGAGGTATAGTTGGACACTCTTACTATTGAGGTCACATATCCTACCATATCTTCAACAACTGCATAAATGTTTCTTGTAATTCAATTGTAACACTTTCTCCACCTCCTGTGTTCCACGGATAATGGTTGTGGTCAAGCGTAAGTTCTCTGGAGAGATCTGATACACTAAAATGGGTCCCTATCTAAGCCATATGGGTAGAGTCATGGGTCAGTAGTATATAGGAAAACGTCATTATAAAACGCATTTTTAATCAGGAATGCCCTTATTCCCATTTTAGCAACAAATTGTTTGAAGTTGTACAAGGTCATCACCGCTAGGCCCTCATCAAGGATCCCATCTGCACCATCCAAACGTGGTGCCAATGAAAAACAAATAATTTGAGTCATTTTTATTAATTTCAGTGAAAAAATGAGGAATCATGAATCTCTGATTGCAAAGCATCCTATCCACCAGGTACAAGCAAGAAGGATGGATACATTCCAGTCAGAGGTATAGAGAATAACGCCGATTTATATCAATCTTTTGGAAAAAAGGTAAACAGTGTTGAGCCCCACCGGAGCTGTGGCCAACAGCTGGCGCACTCCATTTGCACTTTTTGAAAGTCCCACAAGGAAGTGCAAGTGCACATAGGGTAAAAAGGTTGGTCAACTTATGTAAGGAGAGTGTCTATAACTCTCCTGTTCCCAGCGTGGTAGTGCATGGTGCACAGGGACAATGTCAAGAAACTAATTGTTAGTAGTAAAAATACTAAAGCCCTGCAGAGGGTGCTTGAGCTGTAATAACTTAAGTCAAGGATGGCTATCATTAGAAAGAAAACCCAAACTTGAATAACACGGTGCTTAGAGTGGGAGTATATATGTGACATAGGTTGGAGGGAACCTGGGCGGCCCAACGATGCATGGGTGGAGAGACTTACAGTTTCTTAAAATTAAATGATTAACACTGCATGAGACCTCTTCAAAGAGGTCCGCGCACAGGTTTATCCAAGATAACATATATAAAAAAGATGTACTAGTGAAGGGTTTATTTTTGAAAGAAGTCAACTAATGAGAGAGATTAGTCCCAAGGAATATGATTAAGGGATTTTGGGGAAACAATAAATTGATGGATGTGGAGCAAAGCTGAGTGCACCAATAAGTGCACACTTCCACTGAGCAATAAAATTTATTTGTAATCAACCAAACTCGGGCTATTGATTGTAAGAGAGGCTGACTTGAGCTGGAAATTTTGAAAACTGAATGGGTTTTGATTCCCCGTTCACTGAGAAGCCAAAATGAACTGTATATATTAATCAAAAAACTAGTTCGTTTTAACACACCTGCTGTTATACAGGGCTGAACTTCTCTTGCATCCCTAGGACCAACCTGGGAATACCTCGCCTTCACCCAGCGTTGATCCAAGTTATGCTTGAGGTCAGGGAGGCCTGCAAACTTCACCTTCTTGTCCTCCTGAAATGCAGCTTTTTCCTTGGTATCTGTCCTCATGATTATGTTATGTTCATCCATGATAAGGATTCTTTCTGTAAAAACAGGTAAGTTTTATAATGTATTACTCTCCATCTAATATAAGTTATTGCCTGGAACCTTTGTATATATACAAAAGGCAATATTTAGATTTGCACCTAAGCATGGTAGTTAAATATGATGCCAATTAATTATATACTCAATTATTTTAAATTTTTAAATTTAAAATTTAAAATTTTCTTTTGAGGTGGGCAGACCTAGGGACAATACCGCACTGATGAAGAAAAGTGAAGAAAATGGGTGAGGGGGATAAAACCTGAAAAACTTCCAAAAGTGGTGTATGATAGGCCAGTAACTCCGTGGACTGCCTTTGCTATTTGCTATCCTGGTTCAGGGCATTGGTGCACAAAGCCAACACAGTCATAATTGTCCCCTACCCAAAGTTCATCTATTGGGGTTTGAACTTGGGGAGGTAATGGTAGAGGGTCCATATTCTACCACTGGGGTATCCTCCCCTTATAGCGCAATTATGACCAACTAATAAGGTGATTTTTATGTATAATATATACTAAGAAGGATAAATCTTTATGTAAACTTTTATTTTTAGTTTATATAAATCCTTTTTATACTTTAAAGCAAAAAATCATTTTTAGTTAAGCTATAGCAGGAAATACCGGTAACTCTGAGGCATCTTGTTATACTTGTAAATGATATATTTTAATTCTTAATTATGTAGCTCATACAGAATTCTTAAATATTAAGATATCATAAAATAGTCTAGTAAGCCTAAATGATTTTGAAGTTTAGCAATATGATAAAGCAATCAATATACTAATAAAACAAAAAGAGAACTACTAAGTATCAAAGGATTATATGAAAAATAGATCAAGTCAAAAATCATAAGAAGAATTACATTTTTTTGACATTTACTCTTTAAAGTAGGATTAAAATATATGAGACTAGACTAAAACCTTTAATAAGTAATCTTAAATTTTATACATAGTCAAAGGTGAGGGTGTTTAAGAAGACACATTGATGTTTCTGCTCAGTGTAACTTTCTGAGCAAAATTACATGAATTAATAAAACAAATCTTTATCGCCTGTCATAGTTTAGCTCTGATGTCCTTGGATTCTCCGCCGGCTGCTCTAGTGTGGGGCAGAGGTGATACTCCCCCTGCCATTTCCCATCCAGCAGAAAAATGCGCTCGGACTGGCTCACCCAGTCATTCCAAACCCATGGGACAATTTGTTCCTCCCAAGGATCTTGACACCCACCTTGCTCATACCCAAGCGGTACCTCACTGCCCCCTGGTGCTCCCTCAGAGCAACATGCGCTATGGCCTAAGGGTCAGATATAGGGAAACTATTCCCATACCATGATTAAGCCATTATTGAAATGACACAGGTGGTGATGACACCCGCCAGATTTATAGATTTCCGCCCCTACAAGGTGTATTTTGACCTCAGCTTCACCTGCGAAGCTGACGCTGCCACTGCAGCAACTGTGCCCCTGGTATTCCGGGGGCACCCCTCTCCCCACAACTCAGACTTGGCTCCCAGCGGACACCACCTTAGTGGTCCAGTTTGCTAGTTTGCCCACCCACCTCCCCCTGAAGTGCCACACCAAAGCTGATGGACGGTTTGGCAGCCTATGGCGCCAACCTCAGCTTACAATTTGTGGTCTCAAATGGGACCACATGACTCGCTGGGCCTCAGGCATATGCCACAATCAGCCCCAAGTTTTAGTAGAATTGCCATGTCAATTCCCCCTTGCACCATTATTCCTTCAGCACCTTGCCATCCATTTTGGGCCCGCGTCAAGGGTGGGTGAACAATCTGTCCATCATGTTTTGAGTTGGACCACTCAAAACGCAAGTGCACCCCTTTAGCCACTTCCAATAGATTGGATGACTTGTCTGCCAACCTCCAATCTGCAGCCCACCTCAACAAGTTCTGGCATGTGACACAATCCTACCTTCCCCTCCTCCAAAACTGGAAGCTGCAGCTGCTCCTGCAGCCACCAATCAGCCTCCTCATCGCCCCAGTGCCACACATGATTCCTCCAATCAAGCATCAGATTGGATTCCAGTTCAATCCCATGCTTCCTCCAACAAATCAACCAAACCTCAACTGTACGCCAATTCCCTAATTCAATTCAATTAAAACCCATGGGAGTTATAGGCTGATTTTTGACGAATCAGGTAAGCTCATTGAAGAACCATCTCTGCAAATTGAGCGGTTCATTAATGCAGAATGGGACGCCAAATACACCCCTCAACTATATACCCCACAGCCAAATGCCAAATCATTTTACAGTGATCACCAGCTTGCAGTTAAAGCAGCTGCAAGATCAGATTGTTGTCCCCTTCATAAAGCTGTTGCCAAATCAGTGGTGATGCTCACAGGAGGAATTCCACCTCCTGTTATCCCCAAAAGTCTTACTCAAAGAGTAAAATCACATTGAAACAGTTACACAAAAATGTCAAAGATGCTATCCATAATCTGGTAACTATAGCACGGAACCCAAAAGCTAAAATTTCCTGAACCAACATCGCCACATTTGTTAAACTCCCAAACGCCCACATTAAAAGCTTAAAAGGCTTTAGCCAAATAACCAGTACCATTTCCTAGCGGGCAATTTCCATGAATTATCAATTCTTAGCAATATTGAACTACATGCTGCAGATGCCCCAACACCCTTACTGTCTGCCTTGACATGTACTCTACTATGGGAGGAAGAAGCTGCTGCCAAAGAGGAGCCCCCCAATCCCCCCTCCCCTTCCAGCATAGAGGGATAAGAAGATTCTGATGCCCACCTGGTTGGTTGTTTTTGCTTAAAGTGTTTCACTCAATTCTCTCATTTGGAAATTTTGTTTGAACCAATTAGTTACGTTAGTTTTTAGTTTTAGTTTTAGTTTCAGTAATGTCCGTCCCCTGGTCAGCTTTCCTCAAACAAATACATAGTCAAAGTGTCAAGTGAACTTTTAGACAAAATTTAATAATTAATTACAAAAAGCTGCTATATAAAAAATAATCTGCATACTTAAAGAATTATCTACTATAATATTTTTCTCTAGGATGAGCTCTTGATATTATATAAACAAACTTTACTTAATACTGCATGACAAGGTAATTATAGAGAGTATGTGGCTTTACAAATGTTTTACTAAAACTATTTAGAGATGCTAAAAATGACTAATATAAGTTCTTGATTCTACTCAACCAACTATAGGAATCTAATATACAAAGAGATAGTTACCATTATTTATACTTCAATATAATCAACAAGCTCTCCTTTAGCAATATGCATGTTAGATAAAATCATAAATCCATCCACTAATTGAGCTGGTAACTATCTGAAATACTATGAGATACTTTTTTAGCACTATTGGTGCCCAACCCAAAAGGGGGAGCCGCCATGCATCTTTATTTGCAAATAGGACAAACAAAGGGATTATCATAAAATAAAAAAAACTTCCTAATATAGCCCCTAGGTTATCAGCCTAAGAAGCCATATCATAAGGCGAGGAAGCTTTGAAGAAACTTTTGTCTGGCGCCCGCTTTAGCTGGCAGACCACGGCGGACAACATAGTGGTAGGAGCATCAGTGACATGGGGCATGAGGAGGTATAGCTGCGGGTTTTCTTCATTTATGAGGCCAGCGGTATCCATCGCCTCAACATATTGAGCAAGTTGATGCTCAGCGAAAGTGATGAGAGTCAGCACACAAGTGAAAGACTTGATGCACTTTTGGGTTTGGGGATAGTTGGGGTCAAAAAGAGAGGTTTTCGCTGCATCAATGCAAGCGCAGCTCGCATCAAAAGCGAGCTCCTCAATCTCATATTTTGCATCTTCCTCAAAATCTTTGGGAAAATTGGGGATAGGAATACCCTCAACCAGGGGTTCCATCGCCCATGGAGTTGCTGGCGTAGTAGGGTGTTGGCAGGAGAAACAGCAGACTCAAATGCCATCCTATTTATATCTTTATAAATTGAAAACCATTCTTAGGGTGAAAATGGTGGGGGCATGAATCAGGAGGATCAATGAAGAATTCCTCCAAAGCAAAATCAGGCTTAACATTATAAGCCTGATCCAAATCATCAATCCATTTTAGCGCTTCAAATGGATTTAAATCAGCTAGTGCCATCCCAGCCACCATAGTTGGCAGGTTGGCAGCACCTGATTGGCTGCAAGCTGTCAACTATGGCAGCTCAGCTGAAACTGTTTCAGCCATCAGCTCAGGGCGCCATGATTTGACTGAATTTTAAAATTTCTAAAAATTTTGATTGACTGCAGCTTTGGAAGCCATGCCAGAATTTGCCGAGGTTGGGGGTGGGAGGATCACATCCCATTCAAAAAATTGAGTCGAGGCAGCTGCTGGGGCAGCGCCAGAGGGGGGAGCAGCGGAAGTGGTGGAAGCAGAAGCCATTGGGCACTTGCGCTTTGAGTGATCTAGCTTTAAACACAAGGGGCAGATGGCGCGGCCATTTTTGACGTGCACCCAAAATGGATGATCAGGGGCGGACCTGATCACAGTGTGTGGGGGAATTGCAAGGTGGGTGTCACAATAAATGGGCGGATTGTTGCAAAGGTGCAAGGGCCTGCCAGACAATCCGCCCCATGGGGCACCACAAACTGCAACATGGGGTCTGCACTGTAAATGGCTAAACCCTCCATGAGCTCATGGCAGAGGCGTTTGGGGGAAAGGAAGGAGGGCAACCCAGTGAACTGGACCACCAAAGTGGCCTCATCTGGGAGCCAGGTGCAAATGGTGGGCAAAGGATTTTCTATAAATATATTGCAGCTTGGCTGCTGCTGCTTCATCAGCTTCTGAGCGGAAGCTGAGGTCAAAGTACCCCTTAAAGGGGTGGAAGTTGATATATCTGGCAGGTTTGAAAAATATCATGGCTATCTCAATGATGTCCACAATTGCATATGGGAGAGATTCCCATACTTGACCCAGAGGCCAAAATGCAAATTGCTCTGTGGGAGCACCACCTGAGAGCTTGCGAGGTGGTGGGCCAATTCCCAAGGGGGGACATAACGCTTGGTAGTGTTGGGAGGGCTAGCAGAGCCAGCCCAGGCGCGCTTTGGTGGCGGCTGAAAAATTCCAGATGGCGGCGCACCACCACCCCAGGCTGGGGCAGCAGGCGTCAATTTCATTGTCATTGGTAAGCTTTGGCTCAATCAAGTGGTCATGTTTTGTATTTTTTAAAAAATCCAAATTTGGCTTTGATTTAGATATCAAAGCAAAAGAAAGATACTACTATGAGACACTTTTACTATATATTATTTTTTAACTTCTTGATATATGTAAATGCAACCCATACAATTATATATCTTAAACAAGTTAACACGCATATCCTAAAGTGCTATACTTTTTTTGTTCTTACTAGTATATTCTAGAGTTCTTGTAATTTCAATAAATCTTATTTTTAATTTTACCTTTATTAATTTTGACTTTTAAACTTTATCTAGTTGCCTCAATTATCAAATGCTAGAGCTTCTTGTTTTAAAAATTATTTAACTTTATTCTAACTTTACTTAAACTTTTTCTAAATTACTAAAATCTTGTTCAAACATCTAATGGTATATATTTGTTTTTTAGTTTCAATACTTGCATTCCAAGTAGCATCATAAATAGGCTCTGTCATTGTTAGCTTCATCTCCCCTCCCTAATACAAACTTATTTTACTTAAAAATCCACTCTTTTTTGCTACTAAATCAAATAAACAGCTAAAATTCTAAGATAAAATCCTTAGTACTTTGCTGCATTTATATCTACGGACCTTCTCTCTTAAAACGCAAAATTTTAACTAAGACTATATTCTAATTATTTTTAGTCTATTACTTTAAGAAAATCTTCTTGTTATCTGATAGTGTTACAAGCCACGGTAACATTTTTTATCAGAAATCAACAGTGGTGATGAAAAATGGGGAGGATACCCCAGTGCTAGAATATTGACCTTCTACCACTGCCTCCATAAGTTCAATATCAGTAGGTGAATTTGGGTGGGGACAATTATGACTGTGTTGGTGTTGCACATCAATGCCCTAAACTGGGATAGAAAAATAACAAGTCGGTCCATGGAGTTCCTGGCCTATCATATGCCATGCATGGACGTTTCCAGGTTTTATCCTCCTTTCCCATTAATTTAAATCCCTTCATCCTTAATTAGTGCGGTATCATCCCCAGGTTGGCCCACCTCAAATAAAAATAAAATAAATTAAAATAAAATAAAACAGTTGTGATAAAAAATTGGGTATCTTTTCAATATTATGCTTACATTATATTTTATTTAAATTTTATAAACCTTTTAAATAAAATTACACTTGTAATTTTTTAAGTTTTAGTTTTCATAAAATAGAAATAGTGATGTCAATTTCTTTTGGTTAAAAAAATCTTTGATTAACAAATTAATTACTGACCAGAAACCAGCTGCACTTCTGGTTTTTTTCTTCTCTGATGATAAAACACGTTCTGCTGGAGGGATTTGCACAGCTACTGGTGCAAACCTAGGTGTGACCTTAATATCAACAGAGAAATGGTTTCTTCCACCTGGTTGAACTTTAGTCTCAAGAGGTTTAGGCACCCTAATTAAATCCTTAGGGCTGAGCTTGATAACCCTTGTGCAGTACTTTTCTTTGTTGCTTATTCTTTTGTGGGGATCTTCTCCAGATAATCTAATTTCCAGATGGACATGTAATCATGGATATTGAAATCAGTTTCCTCTTTTAGATCAGCTATGTCTGTAACTTGGTCCAGTTCATCTTTTTCTTAAGCAACTTAGGCATTTCTTCTGTTTCTACTTTTAAATATAATTAGTAAAGAAAATTTTTTAAGTAAAATTATTTAATTGTAGCATACCTTGTTTAACCTCAAGGTAAAACCACTCATATATGTCCAAAATTGTAAAAGGGACCTTGGTGATAAAGCACCAATTTTGAATAGTATGCTAAAGGTGTGCTCTAAACTAAAAAGCCAACTGAGCATAAAGGCCAAGTGTTCAATTATTTCGTTTGACATTTTTCTATGGTTGGATCAAGATTTGTAGGCTAGGCTTTAGATAAGCTCCCTTTTTTGGCCCTTAAAATAAGTTTTTTCTAGTGTTAAGGAATTTTGATTGATTATAAACTTTATAATTAATCTTGGTAACTTTTTATCTTGTGTCATCTACGTTTATAATAATTTTAAATCAAATTGAGATGTACTTGAGCAATTAGAATCCAAATACTGTATTGTTTAGAATTTAACTGTAACTTTAAGTAAATAGAATATTGTTTAAGAATTTTACAAGATAAATAAAAATATCACATAAGTTTTTATAGAAATAAGTACTTTAATATACTAAACTCTGCCCATTTATTAAAAAGGTTCTTTTATAGATTTTCAGCTAAAAATTTTAGGTTTATATGCATATGATATAAAAGTCAACAAATTCATCTATCTAAATTCTGAATTAACATAAATGTTTACCCTTTAAACATAACTAGTTAGTTTATATAAATTATGATAATATCATAATTTTATACTGGTATATTAGGACTTTTATCATGTATATTTGACACAGCTGTAAACTACTTACTGGTTTATATATAATATAAGTATATATTACAAAAAAATATAATCAACTACTAATCACAAAAATTTACTCTTTAACTGACTCTGAAAAAGAAGGTTCTCAATTTGACCTGTTGTATGTTTTTTCTATGTTTGTTCACATATAACTCTGAAGATAATGGATCAACTTTCATGATCACCTTCTTCAAATAAGATTCTCCAACTTTTGTCAATTTTACTTTTGTAAGTATTGGTCCAGTATCTGACCATTAAATTTAGTAAGTATATCAAATTGGACTCAGAAGCGATTGATTTCAATTGTTGATATGTTCAACACTAATTGGACTTTATTCTAGAATCAGTGAATCAATAGCTTTGAGGCAACTTTTTGCATGTGTCTATGGATGAGGGTACATTCAAAATCCAGCCAAGTATTAGATCAAACAAGGATGAGCTTAAACATTATAGTTTGCTATCATTTTGCATATTTTGATCAATAAAATCAAATAAATTTAATAAATTGAAAATTTTAGTTGGCAAACAGTAAGTTTAGCAGATATTGACCAATAAATTAACTAACTTATATAAAATGAATTACTGTAGATGACAATCAGTAGTTTTAGCATATGTTGACTATAAAATCACCTAGTATTATTAAAATAAATTATTGTATATGGCAATCAGTAAAGTTAGCATAATTGACCTTTAAAATAAACTAGATATTAAATGAATAATCAGTATATTTGTCTATGAGATTTTATATATAATATATACACAATGAGTTTTTTATAGAAAGATAGTGAGGGCAAAAAGGATATATAATATAGTTTTATTAATAAAATTGGAAAAGTTTTACTTTTAAAACGCACTTAATTTTTAGAAAAAAGAACTGGGGTAAATTTTTTTGGGAAAAAAGAGCTCCTTTAAAAAAGCACTAAAAAGTATGAATTAATTGAGAAATTATGACTTCTCAATAAAACCTGTTAAATTGTTGGTGCCTTATTTTAACTGACTAATAATATGCGTTTGTTTTTACCTTTTTAAACTTTTAATTTTTAAATTTTTATTTGAGGTGGGCTGACCTGGGGACAATACCACACTGATGAAGGGAAGTGAAGAAATGTGAAAGGAGGATAAAACACGGAAAACCTCCATGAATGGTGTATGATAGGCCAGGAACTCCATGGACTGCCTTTTCTATTTGCTATCTAGGTTTGGGGCATTGATGCACATCACCAACACAGTCATCATTGTCCCCGCCCAAAGTTCATCTACTGGGATCAAACTTGAGGAAGCAGTGGTGGAGGGTCTATATTCAACCACTGGGGTATCCTCCCCATCTTATAATAGGCATTTATAATATACAGACTCAGCACTGTATATTCTAAGTTGCTTATAGTTTACACTTGGACCCAATCCAGACATAAAATATAATCTATATGTGGGCAATATTCTGTAAGTCAGGTTGAAAGATGGCGCTGACTTAAAGAGAGATTTAATGGTGAGGCATAATTTTGCAATTATTTCATAATTTTTAGTGCTTTTTTAAAAGGGTTCACTCTTTCCCAATTTTTTATCTTATCTGATGATTCTTCTTATTTATGTTTTTTCTAAAAATAGCTTCTGATGATAAATTAGGCTATTAGTAATCAGGTGAGTTAACACCTGAGATAAAAAAAGTGATATTTTAGCACAAGCAATTCTAACTTAAGTAAGTTGTAAGATTCTTGTATCATGCTATTTAGCTATATAGGGTCTTAAACCCTTTTAGGATAAAAAAGTGCATTAACACAAGGGCTTCAACTCTAATTGAGATTAATGAATAAACAGACCTTTGATAAGGGACAGGTAACTGTTGTCTCTCTTTGTGTGTCCCACCCAACCCCTCAATCAATTCCAAAATTAAATGACTATTGTTACTAAATCTCCAGAGCATTATGTGCATATTAGATATCCTTGTTTAGATTTAAGATGTTTAATTAAATCCATTGATACAGATATAACTTATCATTGAATAGGCTGCTCAACCAGGAGTCTTTTTTTGAAAAATTTTGATAACAGAGACAATCCTGGTAACAAATACTTATAATCATTTTGAAAACAAGCAAAAAGCTGAATATAACGTGTCTGGACCCCACCATGCCAAGGAAAGACCTGGATTTCATCATGGTTATGCAAGAGCCCAAATGTCATTTAGAGTCAACAGGGAATCACCTTCAGGAAAGGCATATAAATGAGCCACTAGAGTAAAGACATGAGAAGTGCCGACCAAACAATATGATACATTGCCCGTTAGGTTTGCTTAATGTAAAATTTTTTGATAATCTAAAATAAAACAGAAATGGTCAACACTAACTAAAAACCTACTTTATGCAGGCTGTTTAGTAACATAAACTATAGAATGGGGTGAGTTCTTAAACAAATTCAAATTTAAGGAGTTGGGCTATACAACTGAAATTCTTTTGACGTAATAAATTTGACTTCAGGCTATAAGCATCCAATTTAGAATTTAATGTGTCCAATTCTGCCTCACATTCATGGAATTTTTTAACAAACTTGAGCTCGTTGTATGCCATTTTAGTTTGAACTTTTTAGTTTGAACTTCTTTTAGTAACTTAATGTCACCTGGGACTGTAATAGATATCAAACTATTACAGAAAAAGAAGCTATAGGTTTAATCATTTGTTAGAGGAGAATTGTCTTAATGTCACTTAATTGAACCAAATTCTAAGCTTTAACATATGAGTTGGATCTTCAGAACATGATGCTTTGAAGACTTATTGATAATGGTGGGTTCTATTTGGGAGTGGGTTGTCAGTTAGGTAGTAAAAATAAGGAGGGACAGCCGCAACTTAACTCTCATCCAGAGTATGCCCTAGATCAAAAATTTGAAAAAGTGGCAAAGATTATGGGCTGGTGCTCTTCTTTGTTCTCAAGTGGTGCAAGGCCCTAAAATTTCTTGATAGCTAGATCCTGAGACCTCACATCACTCTTTCCTTGATAAGGGGGTCCACACCCCACTCAGGGCCTTTTCCAGTGCATAGTTCTTGTGCAGGGTTGCAGGTTTGATGATGATGGTGGCAGTCTTGGTTGGATGTAGCGATGGGACATTTGAAGGTTCTTAGTGAAACTTTGCAATTAACCCACAACAGTTGATACAATCCTTGAATCTCCTAGCAGTTATTATAGGCTGGGTATCCATTCCATACACCAGGTAGTGCAATACAGATTTGATCATAAATGCATCTAAGATCCTTATAAGTTGAGATTTAAGTGCTCTTTCTATTAAAATGGCTCACTTCCATCAGTTTCTTGCTTTTAAACAGGAAAAAGAGGAAGCATGGAAGGAGGCATAAACTTCCCTAAAGGGCACTTCCAGGTGAAATGTTTTGCAAACGGCTAGTTTAAGGAAGACTAGGCTTACATTCTGGATGCATCAGCACCCAGAGGAGTGCCAAGAATTTCAGGGGAATACCAGTTCTAGTGAATTTAAGGAGTGACTTTAATTTTAAGTGAGATAAATGAAATTAGAGATTTGCCATAACTCCCTAAGGCAAACCATTTGACTGCAATGGGAGAACCCAGGTCTTGCCGGGGCAACCTTGCAGATATCAGGATATTAAACATGATGGGAAGAATACCAACTATTTAAATCTCATGACAGAATTGACACCTATACCCAAGAAGGGGCAAAAGGAGTTACCTCATATACTACTCAGAAAATTGTTAGCTGGTATGGCTCAAATTGACCTTAAGAAAATATCATTATACCAAATTGAGCCTTAAATACCAACAAGATGAAATACTGCTTAAATTGAAGTAAAAGATCATCAAAATGTCAGGTGACCATTACTCAAGATGGCACCTAAGAAATTAAATTAAGATGAACCTTCAGAAAAGGTAAGAATCAATGATCTAACCAACAATAAACCTAAGTGCTTCCAAGTCTCATCTGACTTAGTACGTTCAACTTTCAATTTTGGACTATCAAAAAATTTATACAAAGACATTTTGCTGTCTGGAATGCATCGCCTGACCAAGAGCCTCCCTTTCATCTTTTACCCTCAATTATTTTTAAAGAACCTTTTCCCTTTGGGGTTTATATTGTTATATATGAAATATGTAACTCTCTAATATACTATAATAAAGTTATGTGGTTAATTCTATATCTCATTTTGGTACTTGAAATCAATATGTCTATTTCATTGTACTTACCATAGGATGGATATTATAGTTAATGGTGCTTAATTGGCGACTTGTCGCTCTGTAGACTAAATACTATATCTTTTGTGTAAATTAGAAGGCTTCAAGTATTGTTTGTCAGGCTCCATGTAACGTGAAGGTTTGTGCCAATATGCAACGAGGGAGTTGGGAAGTACAATCCATGTCACTGACCACTTGACTGACAATCCAGAAGTGAATCATCCCCAGACCTTACACCAATACCAGAGTTTGCAACGTGTTCATGGAACATGGTTCCAGAAAATCTGCATGCAAGCAGCAGCATCTGACTTCATGAAAAGCCATGAATAAAGCCAACGCTTGGCCTAGCTTGCTGGTCAAGCTCAACGTTTATGGATGATTTGAATAAATTTTTTAAATAAATTTTAAAGTTGCTTTCTGGAAATCAATAATTTTGATATTTTTATCGTGACTTTTCTGAGAAAAAAACTGTATTTTAAGTTACTGTTTCCTCATTTTAAAGCATTTGCAAAAATTTAAAAATTAAAGTACTAATCTAGGCTTTTAAGTGACGTCCAAATCATTGCTCATGTAAGCCTGTCATCCCAAATTACCAAAGTTTGGAGGATTTATGATACCGGTCATTTGATATGCCAGATCAACCCTCATTCTCTAATCCCCTAGCTCTTACCTACAATCTCATCTCAAATTGTCCTTTCAACTTCCTAACCCTTTGAACTTGGCCTCCAGATTAACAGTTGATCCAAAATTTCATTAATGATGTTAATATGTGGATTAGGCTGGACCCAGTTCATTACACTTCTTGGTCATAGCACCATCAAGCTAAAAACTGAAGCCCTATAGGCTGATGCTCACTACAGGGGTTCAGCTAATGCTTAACAATACCCGCACCTAATTGATTGCACCATGGAAGAAAAACTTTTTGATAGTGTCACATGCTGGGTGCACAATGGAAAAGGTGAAGACGATGACTAAATGGGAATTTCGTCCATCATCACATTTAAAGAAAATCAAGTAAATCCTATGGGGATTCATGAATCTCATCTTTTAACATGGCTTTCTAATGTAGGAAATTGAGACTTACGTCATATAGTACTAACACAGGAGAAAGAGTCAGCTACAAAAGGTCATCCGCTATGAACAGACTCTCATGAGCCTAAATAATCCATTGCTCTACAGAGAGCTATAAATCTAGTGTGAATCTATATTTCTATGTCCTCTAATTCATAAATCCCCTAATATATCATATCATGCATTTACTAGGAGTCCATAGAAAGGATCTCCGCTATCATATCAAAACTCAAGGGCCTTACTAAAGGCCTACCAACAGGTGTATAATTAAGCATCACAAAGTATATAGGATGTTCACTGCTTGATAAAACAAACTATTCTCTACATCATGCAGTCCCATATTAAAATGGGGATTATTGGTTCTAATGTTATCAAGTATGTATGGAAGCTATGAAGCTTCTCTGAAATGACATCTTAAGTCTAAAAAAATACAAAAAGTACTTAGTGCCTTGTCAAAGAGCTTCAAAGTAAGGATATTGAAGCCCATGGAAAATGGAAGCTCAAGCTTCTACTTGCCGCCATCAGGAGTAAGAAAAGATCAGCCTCCTCAAGGCCTGGCTAGAGAAAGCCCTACAAAAAATTGATGAGATGGAGGTCATCAAACCTCTTGAGACTACATCAGTATTTCAAAGTATCATCTCCTGGGTGGCCCAAGTTGAACAGGATATGACATCTGTGCACCTCAGGCATCTGGTCTTTCCATTACTAAGTGACTCAAAAAATTGGAGAGTGACATGAGAGGCTAATCAAACTGTTGAAAAGACATTAATCAAGTCTACCATCAAAACAATGAAGCTGAGCAACGCTGGAACACTCATAAAGAAGAGCTGAAAGCAAAGACCAACAAACCTCCTCATAGCACTGAATGCAAAGAGATGAAGAAGGACTTGAATTGGCGCATTGGAGTATTAGATGATGAGAACAAGTTTTTGCAAACTTACAGCTCATCCGCTCACCAACAAATTTATGACATTCACGTTAAGAACTTGGAGAATGATAAAGTCATTCTTGAAAGAAGAATCAATCTGCTGGATGTTATGCCAAGACTTACACTGGAGAAAATGGAGCAAGATCTTAATCCTTTACAGGATAACTACATCAACTGACGCATCAAGTTGAACAGAGCGTCACACATATCAGCATTTACCAAATTGGAAGCACTTGGAGTACACGTCATTACAGGATTGGAGGCCACTACCTTTAAGCCTACATTCAAGGACTTGTTTACACCTGGAGAAGGGATTATTGGATCTTTTCTCTACTTCTATGAAACCACAACGGAAGGTGTGACTAATTAAAAGGGTATAAATATCTAATCTTGTTTAAGATGTATGTCTCAAGAGGTTATATTACCTCATATGGACTACCTGCACACTTGGAGAGAAGTAATAGAAGCGCTTATAAAATAATTTATGTCCAAGCAAAGCCTAAGTATGAAGATAAGCTAAAGAGATAATTGCGCTAACCTGAAATGAAACCCTTACCAAAATTTACAATCGCTTTTAAATTTAAGCATAAATGCCGTTGACCTCAAAAATACTTATATTGGATGATGCCGTAGATGCTGTTGTCTCTGGTTTACATAGTAACCTTGACCTACCCATGCACATCATATCTGTCAAATGAATCTTCAATTCCATTTTAGATAATAAAGAAGCCCTACTAAATATAGTTAAAATACACAAGCCAGAGACCTCTTGAAAGGCCTCCATGAAAACTAGAGTTATACCATGGAGGAAGCAAAACCTAAAAAGGAGGAGAAGCCAAGATGAAACTACTGTAAGAAGAACAACCATACTGAGGATATGTGTTTTAAGAACATGCCCTTTCCAAGCAGGGAAAAGCAAGGTTATCTTTTTTTCAGGTACCTCTAAAGCTTAAAAACCCAAAGTACCTAAAAGTGAAACATTGCCAATCACTCATCTTGCATTAATTGATAATGAATCTGGTGATAACTCTAAAGGGGTTATGAGAACACAGGCTATTATATATTAGATTCACCCGCTGATCTCACCATTCTGGACTGCTTAAATGCTGAAAAATCAATGACGCCCAGGTCCTATAGGCACTTACCTCAGTCAGGTTATAAAGTGCTCTATAATGATTGATATGGCCAGCGATGTTGATCAATACCTTGATCTGTTGATACAACCCATCTTAAGCATTCAAAGTCTACTGGAGATCAAGAAAGACAATCCCAAGACTGCCCAAAAGCTCAATGCAACATTCCACATTAATTAGGTGTTAGTCCTCATACTAAAGTTTGGAGGAAACATTACTAAAGCAGAAGTGGAAATTCAGAAGGCCCAATTTTAGGGCTATCTTATATATGGGATCACCTATTAATGTTGTCTCATCCCATCTCATCAAGAAGATTAAGCTCGCCTCTGACCTCAAACGCACTCAAGAATATAGCACCACCATTTATGAACAAAACAAGGTGATTTTTGAATATTCTTCTCTGCCAATCTGAGTTGGTAAGTTAGTTTTCTCGGCTCCCACAGTTACCTAGACAACAGAAATATGAGTATTTAATGGCACACAGTTTATGATCAAATACAAAGGTTTTATCAAATTGAAAGATGTTAATTGTAATTTCTCAACTATAAGTTCCCTTTTTACTGGATAATATAGACTCTAGAAAGAAAGAGTATTCCTGTCTGGTTGTTTGCCCTGTTTTCACTTTATCTTTGTGATAACCTACCTCTGGAATAAACACAAAAAAGCTACTTAACTCAATAGATGCAGCAGAGGGCATACCAGTTTATGCCATTGAGGAGGTAAAAACAAAATCAGGATAACAAAGATGCTTTTCACAAACATAATCCTGAGTATACCCTAAACTGCTTGCTACACATTATTAGTGTCCATGGAGTAGATAGGATTGAATCAAGAGTTTTTTCCAGGGGTCCTCAATCCATCTTATCAGATGCTTATTGAGCTACTACTTGAAAATATAACTAACAAAGATATCCTTTTTAAGAATCATCAAAATATGAAATTTATGAATTATTTACTATTTCTGAAATCAACAATGTATATTTCATTGGTACTAGCCTTGCTTTTTGCTCTTCTGACAGTTTGTTTACCTATCCCTCAAGTTCAAATATCTGATAAGTTAAATCAGGAGAAACTCGAGAAAGTGCACCATTTACTTAAAGCCCATTAGGATGTTTCTCCACATCAGATGTTGGCTATGGTCACATGAAAGACTGGACACATAGTATTAACGTTGGAGATTCAACCCTTATTAAATTGAAGCCTTATAGTAAGTCAAAAGTAGAGGAGCAATACATAGAGACCAAGCTCAAGCAGTTATTGCATGCCAGCTTACTTGTTCTCTCCCAGAGTTCATGATCATCCCAACTGCTACTCATAAAGAAGGAAAATGGTGGTCACAGAATTGGGATGGATTACAGGAAGCTATATAGCATCACCAAGAAGGACAGCTATCTGATTCCAAGGATTGACAATGCCCGGAAAGACTCTCCAGCTCAAAGTCCTTCTCCACTATAGACTTTGCCAGCGGTTATTGGAAGATGGATCCTTCACATCAAGACCAATAAATTATGCGTTGATATGCATGGAAGGATTATTAAACCTACACAGCTCCCTCAGGGATTATGCAATTCTCTCACCTTTTTCAAACAGGCAATGTATCACATCATATAAGATCCTATACTCAGATGTGTGATAGTTTACCTAAATGACACAACGGTGTTTTCCAAGACCTTTACTGGCCATCTAGAGCACCTCAAGTCAGTGTTCCAATGACTGAGAGATATTTATATCAAACTAAGACCTGCAAAGTGTACCTTTTTCCAAAAGTATTTGGAATTTTTTGGGCGTGCCATTTTGTAAGAAGAAATCATACCATTGTATGAAAAGTTTGAAGCAATCACAAATATTCCTAAACTGAAGAGACGTTTAGACATAAATGTATTCTTAGGATGATGGGATTACCATCAGTTTATCCCCTAATTTTGCTCAACTCGTCAAACCTCTTGTCCAACTGCTTGCCAAAATACCCCTTTAATATGGGGATTTGAGAAACGAACTGTATTTGAGTCAGTGAAGAGTTTGTTGAAGAGATGACCAATTTTGTGGCATAGACTATGAGAAGTCATTCTTTCTGTTTACCACACATCTACCTTTTTCTTAAGCGCCATCCTCTATCAACTGGATGAGGATGGCATTGACCACATGGTGTTCTACTATAGCAAAACGCTTACCAAAGCTGAGAAAAATTATAAATTCAGAAAAATTGTGTTTAGGTGTTCTCCTGGCTGGGAAAATTTTGGCCCTTCTTTTACAGTATGAACTTTAAAGTTATGACAGACCATAATTCTCTAAAGTGGCTGCAAAACATGAAATATCTGATAGGAAGACAAGCCCGTTAAGCTCTCAAGCTTCAGCACAGTGGCATAAATATTGTCCACCAAGATGCAACAAAACACATAAATGTAGATGGACTGACTTAACTGCTTACTATATTTAGACAATAGCAAAGCTGAACTATTACATGACCTACACATGAAGCCAGAAATATTGGAGAACAAAGATGAACGTTCAGAAGATGTTAAATGACACATAAAATAAAAAGGTTTTTTGATAAATTACTTTATAAAAAAAGTTGGAATCGACTGTCTAGCTTAATTGTGACCTTGAGAATGAAACCAGTTATAATGGAAGCCCAAAATACCTTAGAGCATGTAAGAGCCAGGGAAGCTTACTAATGGATCAAGGAAAGCTGCTATTGGGAAGGAATAATGGACTCTTTAGTGGAAGTCTTGGACGCTTGCATAACTTGTAAAAAGCAGATTCCGCATAATGCCAAGTACAAGTATCAGCTCATGGTTACCTCAGCAGCCGTTTCACACCATCAGTTTAGAATCATAGGTCCATGTCCTGAATTCACAGGAGGGAATCAATACATCCTTGTAGTAATTAATCATTTAATGAAGTGGTTCAAAGCAATTGCCATTCCTGCGCAGGCTGTTAAAGCTACTGCTAACTTCTTACATCAAAACATATTTAATAAGCACAGTTGCCCACAGGTACTGCTATTTGATAACGCAAAAATTTTACAACAAGAGTTATGAGGTTTTAGCCACGAGCATGAGAACTCTACAGTTATTTTAGCTCTCTTAAACCCATAAACTATTAAGGATGGAGAAAGAGCAAATGGAATGTTAGATTAAATATTATGTAAGATGTCCACTACCAACCCATTACACTGGGATAAATATCCTCCAATTGTGTTAATGGCTTACAGGATTAGTTTCCATAAAGTTATCTAATTGTCTCTCTTCAAGGCTTAAAATAAAAGAGAACCTAGAATACTGTTTTTATTAGCTTGTGAAGTTACCAGTAATATTACTGAAAAGCTTGACAAAGCGCTTAGAAGATCAGCCCAGAATTATACAACTTCAATCAGAGGCAATGACCAATCTAGCTAAGATTTTTACCAGAGAAGTCAAGCAGCAAATTCAACTTGCCAACCTATTAATGTCTTCATGAGTTCAGACTTAGTCCTGTACTATCATAAATGTATAGCACCCTGAGGATGAAAAATAGATTCCATTTGAAGTAGGCCATATGCTATCACTTAAAAGTGCGGAGATGAGTACTTGATCAAGTCCTTAGACTCTGGAGTAACAATCAACTATGTACATAGCTGATTCTTGTGTCATTATATAATTGAAAATATTCTTTAAGATGGTGATGTTAGATATATTGATATCATACATGATGGGAAGAATATTGACCTTTTTACTCCCACAATTGATTTGACGCCTAGACCTAAGAAGTGATTTAATGGAGTTTATTTATAAATCACCCAGAAAAATTGCTAGTTGGTACATCTCAAATTTAACCTAGGAAAAATCCATTAGACCAAGTTGAGCCTACGATACCTTGAAATAAAATTCTGCCTAATAAAAATGAAGGATCATCAGAATGTCATGCGACTAATACTCAAGGTGGCACTTGAGGCAGCAAATTAAGATGAACTCTAAAAGGTAAAAATCCATAATCTGCCTGATGATAATAAAAGTGATACCAAGTATCATCTGACTTGGTGCATTTAACTTGAAATTTTGCCCTATCAAAAAAATTATATAAAGGCATTATACCACCTGGAATGCATCTGACCAAGATCATTCCTTCCAGATTTCTCCCTCTATTATTTATAAAGAAAACTTCCTTTTTTGGTTTTATTGTATATTAAGAAATATAGAAACCACATTTTATACTATTTTAAGTTATGCTGTTCTTTCTATATCTTGTTTTGGTACTTAATTAAATAAGTTCAACTTACCATGCTAACCATATGATGGATATTCTAGCTGACTGGACATAAGCAGTGACTTTGCACCCTTGAAAATTGTACTTGTCATCTAATATAGTCAGGTTTAAGTATTGACTGTTGGGTTTTTTGGATATAGCACCATTGAGCTTAAAAACAGAAGCCTACAACTATCCTTAGTCACTTATTTGAGTGATTCAGATGGGTTTAAGATGAGTGAAATTGTTCCATAACTAGAAGCTAGTTGTCAGGGGGCTAGAGCAGTCAGCCCTTAAACTACCAACTAAGGAAGTTGTACAGATCCTGAGCAACATTATTATCAAGAATTGTTAAATAAACAGGTATTGATTGGCAGGCAAATTAGGATAAGCGCCTACAAAAATTGATGGAGGGGGAAGTATCAGGCCCCATTCAAAAGGCATTGCTGCATTGTGGAGAGGCCAACGCTAGATGGAGGAGGGGTGAGGCTACTGCGGAGTCAGAAGAAGGCACTTATGCTTCAATTGTTTCAACCCAAAGCACAAAAACAGAGGGTGCGGCCATTCTCAATGAAGGCCCAAAATGGGTGCCAATGGAAGAGAAGATCACATTGAGTGGAGTAACATAAGATTTGTGCCTGGTGGAAGGGGCATATTTTTGCAAAGGCGCGAGGCCCTGGAAGGTGGCTGGACCCTTTGAAAGCACACACTGTAGGATAATATTATTGCTGTAAGAAGCCAAAACCTCTAGGAGCTTCTGGTGAACTTGATCAATGGAGAGATTATTGGGAAACTTGGCAAACCGAACCACCAGAGTGGCGTCCAATTCCTAAAGTGTGAATAGTAGTGATGGTATATACAAGAAAACAAGCGGAATCATTACCATAGCCATGCCAAATGCTTCATTATAAAACCCAGATCAAAATATGCATTGAAGGAGCAAAAATTTATAAAAAAAACTGGCGTGTTTGAACTCCTCCTGAGCCATCTTGATGATGACTGCACTCATATAAGAGGAAAGGTTCCCATACTTGACCCAAAGGCTGAAGCATAAGTTAATTTAAGAGATCACCAAGGGGCTTATCAGCATTAAGTGGGCGCGTGAGAATTGGGCTAAGTCCATAGGTAAACGAAGTGACCAGGGGATTGGAGGGGTTAGCAGAGACACCCAGGAGCGCTTTGGCATCAGGACAAAATGCCAGATTGTTGCACACCACAACCCTAATTGGGTGCAGCAGGCGTCAAACTTAGAGACATTTGAAAATCTTTTGGTGGAATGACATTTGTTGTTAAAAATTACAAATTAGAATTTGTTCAATGTATATATTAAATGACTGAGAGATTGAATGTTTTAAGTGAGTTAATGAAATAGAAACATAATATGCTACTTATAACACTTGAGATATTACTTTGACATCACATTTGCTCTTTTATATAATAGAACAAGAATACTTTTATCAAATTAAATGATTAACTCTCATAACTACCTGAGAAAAGGCATATGAGTTAGGATAAGCATGTAACAATTATCTGTCTGGCTTGGATAATCCTCACTTTATCATAAAAACACTTGACAAAAATTATTATTGTCTTAGTGGACCCTAAAATCATAACAGAGTTTAATTTAATGATGTTTTATAGTTAAGTAGATTTATGACCAACTAATGTCAAAACCATTCTTAACTTTGAAATTTAGTAACACGTAATTTTGTCAGTTACTGAAGTAATTAGCTGTACTTAGCTTATTTGATATTATACTCGATTTAAAAAGGAGCAGAGGGACAGGGATCCTCATTTCTATTTTCTATTGACCTGCAAAAGCAATATCAGGGATGAGAATAAAGACTATGAATTTTAAAACTTTTTTATTTTTTGACACTCTGAAACTATGACTGGTGGACTTTCGCACAGTTGAATAATATAAGTGAGTTGGATAGAGCAATTGCTTTACTCTACACACTGTCTTGTGGTCAGGGGAGTGGTGAAAATTAGGTTTGACCAAACATACAATAATGACACAAGAAATAACACCCATAACATCCTATAGATCTCGCCACTACCTTTTCCTGCTTATTTTGTCCTTTGAAAATCAATTTCAATTGATATGTCATCAGTTATAATGCTAAAACTTCTCAACACAAGATCTATCTATTTGGAAATTAAAATATCAATATAAAGCCAAATCTTGGTAGATCAATCTTTATCTGTTTGTTAACCAAATATCCAGTTCCCTAAACCAGCTCTGTTCCCATAATTTTAAAAGTGCCAGAATCACTCAGAAAATCCATTTTTAACCTCTTCGCTGACTGAGACCCTAAAAGATGCACAGTATGTTAACCAGATAAACATCAATATGTAAAAAACGTGGACAGATGACTGTCAGGCCTCAGAAGCATTGTCCACAGTCTATAAAAGTTCAAAAAAGGAAAGACCGCTAGAGATCTGGAAGTGGCAGAGTTTACCAATTCACCGGCTATGTCATTGAGGCTCATGTTTAAAATGGAAGAGTAGATTATTAGAAAAAGGGACAAAACGCAGAGACACCAATCTTAATATATAATTTGATCAGAAGAACACCGGTTTACCTTTACACCAGCTCTATCATTGGTTGAAGTACAAAATGAAACATGTCAGATTTGAAAAATATTATTGATTAAAAGGCTTACTTTTCTATCCAAATTTTATACCTATAGTCAAGTTATATTGTCTTCATGCAGTTATACCTTTTTGAGTGAAATCACTACCTGTGCCAATCTTTCCTAGTTGCAAACCAAATTTTAACAGCACATTGCCTCGATATCCCCCTAAAGAGATATTAAGGCTGTACCTACAGATCCTGATTGTGTGAGAAATCGGAAACTGGCAGATTGAGGGATTTTAGTTGCGGTGCTAAAAGATTATAGAGCTCTAAATGGTGGAGAATGGCAAGATCAAGCAGGTCAGAATCAGGAAAATACAAGAAATTTAAATGCAAGAAAGTTTATCTAACACCTTGAGAGTTGCTTGGTGTTCAGAAAAGTTTCTTTAAGTGGCTAAAGCAATTCTAGAAACTTGGAGTTCACCATACATAACCCCCAAACCCTGCAAAGTTCACGGCGGCAACCAATCTGCTTCCTCTATAGATATCCCTGGAAGAACTGTAAAAATTTTAACTTTGTTTTCTACTTGTTTAATTTTTCTATTAAAAAAATTCCAGAAATAATATTTTTATGTTAAAATCATCTTTATTTTTGACACCTTCAAATCTAAAATCATAAATGTCATGAAGTACACCCCAGAGCTAGAAAAGGCTAAAGCTCACGTTCTGAAGCTAATTAAGGGATGAAAACTAACTGTGCATAGACAGTTTAGGACTCTATTTGAAAGAGCAGTTCTTTCCAAGATGCCAGTGAGCTAACAGACCCACAATTTCACTTATGGTGCTCTACCTGTTTGGGGTCTTAGATCATAGCCCTGTTAGCAAACTATTCCCAGCAACCATTAGTAGTCTGTCTGTCACAAAATATGCATCTCTATACATATATTAGAATAAGAGCTATCATACATAATGAATGTAGATTCATATATTTAGAATATGGATTCAATTAGTCTTTTTAGAGTTGAGTAATATCTACTTTACAAAAATTGCACTTAAGCTATCTTATTATATATAACCCTAGTACATAGCTGTTATAAATATATTATATTACCTCTACTATTTGAGGCGGGCCATTTAGGGTCAGACACTTATATAAAAAGGTGTAAGAATATAAATTAATAAAACACAGTAGTGAGAACTTTTATCAAAGGAAAACTTTATGCATTAGTCATATAGAGACTTTAAGTAAAAACAGAAAAGATTTATAATGTATTACTCTTAATCTAATATATGTTATTGCCTGTACCCTTTATATTTATACAAAAGGCAGAAGTTAAACTTGCACCTTAGCATGATAGTTGGATATGCTACCAATTAATTATAGCCACAATTATGAACAATCACTAAGCTTACTTCTATATGTGATATATACTAATAAAGTTATTTTCTTTTCATAATCTTTTATAAGATTACAGTGCTAGCTAAATTTTATACTATCTTCAAGCCAAAAAGTCATTCAGGGAAAGTTTTCTCTCTCATTGCAAACACTTTTGCAGCATATTCGATCTAAGACTAGTAAGTTTAATAATTTTATTGAGGAGATTAGTGTGCACCCAATGTCAGGTAGCAGTTGGGCGAGCAAAGTAAAGGGAACAGGAGCAGGCCCCACAACGTTTAAATTTTGTAAACTCCCCAGCAACACCGGCGGCCTCAATAAAAACAATAAAAAACCGGCAGGTAGTATTTTCTTGGAAATTTTGGCCTGGAAGACAAAATGTAACAAGTTCATCAATACTCCACATTCCTAGACACTGTTTACAGTGGAGCATGGGGTCTGAGTATTCCTTGATATACAACAAATAGCACTTTAAAAATGTTTTGTGGAGATGTACACACCCATTTCCTGAATGCGGTGTACATCACACTGTACTCCATGCCCCAAGGTTGGTTGGATCTTGGGTTCAAAAACAAACAAATGGCAGACAAAGCCGCAAAAGTGCGTGTGGTAATTGACTTCCTGGATGGTCAATGGGTAGTTAACACGAAGTGCACTCGTTGGACAAAATCAAATCAAATTTTTGAAACGTTTGACTTCATACCTACAACAATCAA
The DNA here is from genome assembly GCA_022478985.1 of Massospora cicadina. NCBI lineage: Eukaryota > Fungi > Entomophthoromycota > Entomophthoromycetes > Entomophthorales > Entomophthoraceae > Massospora > Massospora cicadina. The sequence continues at coordinate 77,670 of JAKSZP010008048.1, forward strand.
GCGCACCATGCTGGAGCACCACCTAATGGCTGGGCTCAAAGCATATGGGGAAAGCCAATCCTTCAAGATGCAGCACTTTACGCTCATGCCAGACCTGTGCATGAGCAAAACAAACGCTGTACTCACTCTATTCCAAGGGGTTGCAGAAGGTTTGACCTAAGTCCCCCACACCACTTTTGTGTTAGTTTATGGGCAAGAATCCCGCCCATTATATGTCACCATGGATAGCGCGCCTCCTATATGTACCTTTTGTCACACTTTTGTCCATAAGCCGCACCTGCTCCACCAAAGAGGGCATTTCAAAAAACAAAATCATCCCAGAAGCAATGAGCGGTGCAGACGCCCATTATGAACTGGCCATAAACATCGATGCTGCCTTCCAGTGGGGCGTGCAGGGGTGATACATTCAAATTAAACCTGAGCCCCGTCAGGAGCATAAAAAGCCCAAGCAGGCCCACAGGGTGGCAGCCAAGGTGGTGGCCACAGCTGCATCTGTGATCCCACCTGCGCAGCTCAGGATGTCATCAAGTCATTTGCTGTGGAAGCAGCTCGTGAATCCATCTACTAAGCAGATTGGGCCACCCAGCCTGATGACCCAATGGGTGAGTCAGATACGCCCAACCAATGTTACCAAGCCTCAATCAAAACCGATTTGCTCACCAGTTTCCCTTTCAATTTCTCGCCATCCTGCAATGGTGCACCGCAGGAACACAGCAATGTGAAGTCTCACAACAAAGCTGGAAAAATTCCAACAAAACCACACCTACATCCAAAATAACGAATACCATTAAGGAGTTATACGTAGGTCCAGTGAGGCAATCATGTACCACTGCTGTGAAGAAGATGGCAAAGAGAGGCCAAGGGGGCCCTTCCCCTTGCACCTAAGGTGCGATGGGGGGAGCCTTCACAACAGGGACGTTGAACATCGCTGGCTCAAGGCCTCGCTGTCCTGGGCTAGGAAACTGAGTTTTAAAGAATAATTTACCCATGGACATCCTGGCCATTCAGGAAACACACTGTCCGCACGGTGCAGAGGACACATGGGCAACCATGCTCCTCCATTCCCTTTCCTTTTGGTCGCCACACTGGGGGGGTGCTTATATGTGTGACCCATAATTTTAAATTTATTTCTTCAACTTCATACTTTGATGGCCATGTCCTTGTTGTGTCCTTTTTGTGGGATAAAAAAGTGCATGCTGTCATTAATGCATATGCCCCAACCTGTGCACGAGCTCATCAAGAATTCTTCTCTGCCATTACTTCCCTCCTGCTTCCCCCTGATCTGTTTGTGGTGGGCGATATGAACTGCTGGACCAACCCAGCCACCAACCGCTGGCCTTTGGAGCCTACCCCACTGCAGGGGCACATAAAACTTTACGTTCTAAAAGCCACTTTGGGGTTGTTTGATACCCTACCTCAACATGGTCTGCTGCTCCCAACTATGTCTAGTCCCCATGTGCACAACAGTCAGCTGATGTTGATGTCATGCATTGAAATTATTCTTGCCCCATTGAAATTTTGGTCTCAGGTTGCACACTTTACAACAACAAAACTCGATTTATCCGACCACAGGTTAATATTAATTTCCTAATCTTTGTCACTCCCAGCAGCACAGGCACCAAAGTGGTGCAAACTCAGCTTAGCCAAGATCACGTTGCCCAGGTTTTCCTCATAGTTGGACACCAAAGCCTTGGCTCCAGAGTTTACCACATCATTATGTGCAGACCCACTTTCAACCTGGTCAAATTTCAAAATGAATACCATCCTCCGGGAAAACCACATCTCATTGCATAACTCTCAGGCTGCCTCGGCGGTCATTTGTGCACACTTGTAGAAGTGGATAACCTGGAAAATAATGTCCCTGCTTCAGGCTACAGCCCATCTTGGGGTCACAAGTGGGCAGAATTGTCCGCTCACCTCAATGCACTGGTAAGGCAACAAAAACATCATGTTTGTATGCAGTATAAGGCAAAGAACATAACGGTGGGTGACAAGTGCTCCACTTACTTTTTCCAATAACTCTTTGCGCCATGATATAGCTTGGACTGCACACAGGTGAGGCAGCCAGACTATTCCGTCGCAAATACACCAGCCTAAGTGACAATTGAAGTTTTAAATTATTACCACGAATTGTATAACTCCAATCTAATCAAACCAGCTGAAGTTGCTGATTTTCTCAAAAGCACACATATCTGCACCGCTTCCCATTTTCCAGAGTCAATGAATTTATTTCTTGAGATGAGCTCTGGTTTGCCATTTGCAGTGCACCGTACAGGAAATGCCCAGGTCCAGATGTGATTCCCTAAAGAGGTTTACAAGGAATTTTATTTATTTCTCCTCCTTGCTGCTTGCCCCAATGAATCAGTGCTTGCTTGAGACACGCCTCCTTCCTGGGGCCAAGAGGCTTTTACAATAACGCTATACAAGAAAGGGGATAATCTGGACTTGGCCAAAAGGCGCCCCATTTCACTTACTAACAATGTTACTAAATTATTTGCTAAAATCATGGCCAACCGCCTAGGGAAAGTTGCCTCTGCTCTCATCTCCCCTGAGCAATTTGGTTTCATTCCCAAGCGGTCTATTTGGGACAACATACATACTGTAGCCAACGTCTTCTGATCCGTGGCTACTGGAGCACTTGTTTTTTAGACCAGCAGAAGGCTTATTATAGAGTCAACTGGAATACCTCAAAGCCTGCCTCCACAAGTTCCACCTCCCCCATTGATTCATTAATTTGGTGATGTTGCTCATGGAATCTGCCACAATGTCTGTGTGTGGCCCTGGCTTCCTAACTGATGTAGTTCGCCTTCAAAGGGGCCTACGCCAAAGGGACTCTAAGCCCACTCTTATATAAATTCATTCTTGACCCAAATTTGCGTAACATAGATTCCCGCCTTACTGGTGTCCAAGTGCAAGTCCAAGCTCCAGTCAAGATGTTGAGTTTGCTGATGATTGTGTGGTTGGGGTGTCTAACAATCATGATGAACGAGCGCTTGAAAATAATACTCAGGTTTACTCCAGGGTAAGTAACGCTGTACTTAACGCCACCAAAACTAAGATCAATCTCCTTGGTCAGTTCCAAGCCCGCTGGTCTCCAGCGCCCCATTTTCTACCTGCTTCAGAAGCTAGCTCATGGGCTCACTAGCCCCACCCACCCCATATTGCCCCACTTGTGCTCCCTTTTGTGCAAGAACCCACTGCTGGTCCAGTATGCCATTTGGGGGTATGGCTGGAGGCGGGAGGTTACGCCTCAATGGTGATGGAGCACCATATCCTGGACAATGTTACGAAACGCATAGCTTCCCTCAGAGCCCGCCAAACTTCCCTCACAGGCAGTGTAGTGCTTGCCAGCTCTATGCTCCTATCTAAAATTTGGTTGTGGCCCATGCTATCGCCTTTTTCCAATCTTTCTTCACCTCATTATACGCCCTACTGCAAGGGTGGCTTTGGTTAGGCCGCCCACCGCCAGTGTGTTTGGATGTCTTGTTTGGCCCTCGCCATAGTGGTGATATGGGCCTGCTCAACTTTGAGGCCCGCGGCGCCAAAATACTTGGCAACTGGATCTCTGCAGTCACCAACCCAACGCTCACAGCCCTGCACTGGTCATGCGTGGCCCGTTCCAATTTCTCTCATGCCCTGGGCCTCAGCAATCCTAACCACCCCATTCTCTATTAAAAATATCTTGCCTCACACCCTTTGTTGCAGGCCCACATGGGATGTCACTCCACTTAGAACAAATTCTCCTCTCCATGTGGAGCGCTGAGTGGAGGATTTGCATCAGTGGGCACACCGTCCAGAGGGGTTGCCCTACTCCCCACTTCACACAGGAAGTACAAGGCCAAGCCGTTCTGAACAATGTGACACCAATAAGGTCCCCTATCATGGCCAGGGTGGATTATCTGGATATGTTGAACATTCCCTACTCCCCTAGAAACCAGAAAGCCATAAGGAAGTACGCCCATCACCCTCTTTTTCAGCCGCATGTTTGTTCCCATGTGTGGTTCTGCTTGAAATGGGTGTACCATACTGCTGAGCACTCTAATGCATTGCACTCCTCATGTGTTGTGTGAACAGTATGGGACTTTGCTTTATCGCCTGGAAAAGTGCCCTCCTTCTAAAGCAATCTGGTGTGAGGTTCAAAGTCGCTTTTGCCAGGATCAAACACAGCCTTTCATCCTATCTAAGGAAATCTTCGCCTTGTCCTTGAATTCCCCTATACCACCTTCCCTCTGAGCCTTATTGGTTGCAATTGCTATGTGGACTATCCATACGGTCGTCTTGGGTGCAATCTCAGGCTCTACTACCACCCTCCAGGAAGCTGTACGCCAATTCCAGTTGCACCTCATGGACCACTTTCAAGCATGGTTGTTTGGGTACCTACCATCCTGTCGCCGTCAGTTGGTCTCATCCTGGTTTCTGGTTTAGTTAATCACTTCTGTCCCTTTCCTTCATTTGTGTTCATTAGTGTTGCAAGCCTACTCATGATGCTACCATTCCTTTATTTGGCGTTCCCTCTGGCAACATGAGACAGCGTTAGCTTCTCTGGGGTGCCTCTTGCTTATACTTGTGCTTAATTAAGTTTACTTATCAGAAGTGTCTTTCACCTGGTTGGCCCTGCCAAAATAAAATTCAAAATCCAAAAAAAATTTTCATTTTAAACTATAGCAGCAATTGTAATCTCTCTGAGGTACCTTAAAACTAGTTAGAGATATTTTTAAATTTTTATTAATGTAGCTTCTGACTTAATTTTTAGATTTTGAGATTACACTAAAAAATCTAGTTGGCCTTAATTTTTTTGTGTTTATCAATATGATAAAGCTATCATTTTTTCAATAATAATTAAAAAGTGAAAATTAAATATAAGATTATATGGTAATTAATATCAAGTCAAAACTATAAGATGGACTATATAAATTTTGATATATGCTTTTTAGAAGAATTTAATATACAAGCCTAGACCAAAACTTTAAAATCTATTCTTAAATTATATACTTAGTCAAAAAGGCAAGCAAACTTTTAGAAATTATTGTAATATATATTGCAAAAAGATGTTATATAAATTTATACAACATACTTAAGTATCTATTATCATATTTTTTCTAGGCTGAGCAATTTGATTTTATATAGATAAACATTGCTTTTTTATTACTCCATGACAATATAATAATAGAGGGTATATGGCTAACTAATGTTTTACTAAAACTACTTAGAGTTCTTAAAAATGGCTGTTAATTTCTTGATTTAAATCAACCAACTATATAAACTTTATTAATCTTAAAGATAGTTACTAATACTAATACTTCAATATAATCAGTAAGCTCTTTTATAGAAATATGCTTGTTAGAAATAATCATGAATTCATTCACTAATTATGAGCTTGTAAATATTTAGAATACTCTTAGATGCTATTATAAACTACTTTAACTTCTTAATATAAGTAAATGCAACCCATAAAATTACATACCTTTTTTAAATTAATACGCATAACCTAAAGTGCTATACTTAATAGAAATATTACTAGATTAGCCCAGAGTTCTTTATAATTCCAATAAAAATTAAAATTACAATTACCTTTATTAATTTTGGCTTTTATAACTTTTCTTTTGCCTTGACTATTAAATGCTAGGGCTCTATGTTTTATACTTTATTATACGTTATTCTACCCTTCTTAAGATTTATGAATTACTAACTTCACAGTTTTTAAACATCTGATGGCATAGATTTGTTTTTATTTTTGCTATTTGCCTTCAAGTAGCATTATAGATACTCTCTGTCATTTTTGTTAGCTTCATCACATCTTAATACAAAATTATTTTACTTATAAGTTCACTATAATTTACTTTTTCCTATTTAACTTAGGCAAGCTGACCAGAGGACAGAAAATACTAAAACTAATACTCCAAAACTAAACTGACTAAAAATTAAAAACTGAATTGACTGCCATTTTTGGGCAGTGAGACACAAAAAGAAAAATAAAAAATAACCTACCAGGTGGCATAGCAGTGAGCCGCTTATCCCATCATGGCGGAGGGGGAGGGGGGATCAGGTGGGTCATCAACAGGCTCAGCATTGTAAAGGTGGATCAATACTGAGAGCATGGAGGTTGGGGCATCCATGAGATGAGGGTTGAGGTGAAGTATATAGTTGTTGAGATTGACAATTTGGGCTTGGATTAAAGCCTTTATGAGTTCAGCAAAATGTGTTCAGTCTGGATGCAGGCATTGATAAGTTGTTTCAATTTTTCAGTGTTAGCTCTTGTGGTGCGTGTGGATGGGGAATATTATGCTAGTACAGCGACATGCTTGACAGCGATGGTGGCAGTTTCATATAGTTGTTAGATTTCCTCTTTTGTGGTAGGAGGAAAATTGGAGTGGAATGAGGAGTGGTGCAGCCCTTTTTTAAATTCTGCGACAGATTTTGCACACATTTTGTAAGTACAGGGATTATTGGGACAAACCACCGTGGCCCCATCAAAGTGGTGGTCAAATTGGAAAAGGAGGCTTTGGGTTTGTGGTCATATTGGTTGGTCAGGGCTGGGGAATCAAATTCTAGTTTCAGATTAGTGTTAAACCAATTGGATAACTTGGTGGTGGGATAGTTTCACCCAATTTAATCACTACATCCAATGAATTCCAAGGATTTTGGTTGATTTGGGAAGGTAGGGTGGTAGGTGATTTTGGTTGGGTAGGTTTTGGAGCGGGAAATTTTCTGGATTAAACATGGGTCCAATCCTGCACCCAATTGGTTGGCATGGGTGTGCATTGGCTATCTTAGGTTTGATGTGCAAGATTTTACTTCTGATTTAAGCTCATGTCCTATGTGGGTGGGGGCAGCCAAAACCCCACTCAAACGCTAATTGGTGTGGCCTCATGGGTGGAAGTTGGCCGTGTTCACAGTGTGTTAATTATATTGACGTGCTTTTTTGATGTGGTCCAATTCATAGAAAAGGGTGCAAATTGTGAGACCGTTGTTGTTGTGAGCCCAAAAAAATGGTCAGGTGCAGATGGGATATAGGCGCGTGGTGGAATATGCTGGGCCATGTTTAACTAGTTGGAAGCAATGGTGGCCATTGCCTGAGGTGCTGAGAGGCGTTCAGCACCATTTGGGAAAATAAATTGGAGAGTAAGGTTTTTGCCATTAGTGGACAACCCTGACATCAACTCCTCATAATGTATTTGAGGAGGAAGGTGTGAGGGGAGGTTTACAAAGGTTACCACAAGTGTGGTATCATCTGAGAGGCGTGTTTGGGTGGTGGTAATGGGGGTATTTTTATTAATTAATTATGTAGCTGCTGCAGCATCTGCATCCTCTTCAGTGGGGAATCCAATATCAAAATAACCCTGTAAGGGTGGAATTCAATAAACCCTGCTGGTGCAAAGGTAGCTGTTGCCAGCTCAAATATCATTTTGTCAGTGTATGAGAAAGATATCCATATTGGATGTGGAGGCAAAAGTAAATATTTGATCCGGGTAGGACTAGGTGGTGGGGTGGGTTGGGTGGGCTCATGAGAGGTGGAGTGCTAAGTCCCTTAGAGGGACATAGCGGCTGGATGTATTTATTGGACTAGACAAGCCAGACTGCACGTGTTTTCCTGCTAGGCGGTGAATTCTAGTGGGTGGAGCACCACTGCCCCATACTGGGGTAGCAAGTGGTGGATCTGAGGACATAAACTTGGAAATGGTTGTGGTGAGGCAGTGGTGGAGATTTGACTTGTTTTCTAAATATCGCTATAAATTGATGTCAAGCGAAAAAAATTCACTCTGTTTTATTACTATATTTAAATTTGTATTTATTGCGGAGAAGGCCAACCAGGGGACAGACACTTCCATATGTAGACACAAAAGAAAACGAAACTAAGTAACAGGGAAGGCACCCCAGAGAAGTGATGCTATCTCTTGTTGCCAGCGGGAACGCCACTATGGGGAGGAGGAGGGAACGTGTAAAGGGGCTGTAACCACAATTGAACACGTGTGGAGGAAAGGGTCCAAGCTGAGGAACCAAACTGGGAACCAGGAGGAGACCAGCTGACGGCGACGCGGAGGGAGGTACCCAAACATCCACGCCTGGAAGTGGTCCACCAAATGGGACCAGAGTCTGTGAACAGCTTCTGGGAGGGTGGGGGTGGAGCCTGCGATGGCATCCAAGACAATTGTGTGGATAGTCCACATGGCGATTGCGATTACCAGAGCATAGAGGGAGGGTGGAAGAGGGGATACCATGGATATAGCAAACATATCCCTTGACAGACTGAAGGGATGTGTTTGATCCTGGCTAAGCAGACGTTGAACTTCGCGCCATATCGCTTCAGAGGTAGGGCACTTCTCCAAGCGGTGAAACAGCGTTCCATACTGTCCACACACGACGCATGGTGAGTGTAAAGCGTTAGAATGCTCAGCCATATGGTACACCCGCCTCAGGCAGCGCCACACATGGGAACAGATTTGAGGCTGCAACAGAGGATGGTGTGCGTATTTCCAGATAGTCTTCTGGGTCTCAAGGGAATAAGGGATGTCAAATATGTCCATGTAGTCCACCCTGGATAGGACATGCGCCCATGTGGGGATCAAGCCATCTTGAATGGGTAACCCCTGTACCTCCTGTATGAACTGAGGAGAGGGCGGCCTCTCTGGGCTGTGTGTCCACAAATACAGATTCTTCACTAAGCGCTCCACATGGAGAGGAGGATTCGTTTGTAGTGGGTTTTAGTACCATGAAGACTTGTGGCCGATGGGTGGGAAGCCAGATATTTCATCAAGGAGTGAGGGTTCTATGGATTGTTAAGGCCCAGGGCGCAGGAGAAGTTGGAGCGGGCTGCGCGGGACCAGTGTTGGGAGGGGAGCATAGGGGCGGTGATGGCCGCAATCCAGGTGCCCAGGATCTTGGCAGTATGGGCTTTAAAGTTAAGCAGGCCCATGCCACTATGACGACGAGGGCCAAACATGACCTTAAGCCGCACTGGCGTTGGGCGGCCTGACCATAGCCACCCTTGTAGAAGGGCATACATAAATTTGAAAAACCCAAGGAGAAGGAGATTGCGTGGGCTCCAAACCAGACTTTGGAGAGGAGCATAGAGTTGGCAAAACAACCCTGCCAGTAAGGGAAGTAGGGTGGGCTCTGAGGGAGGTGATGCGCTTCGTCACGTTGTCTAGAATACAACTTTCCATTACTGCTGAGGCATACCTGCCTGCCTCCACCCACACGCCCAGATGGCGGAAAGGCCCTATGGTAGGGCGTGGCATGAAGGGGAGCACAAGTGGGGCGGTGTGGGGTGGGCAGGGAAGGCGAGCACGTGTGCGAGCAGATGGGTTAGGCTGGGCACTGGTCGCTGGGGCCCAGCAGGTTTGATACCGACCAATGAGGATGATTCGGTTTTGGAGGCGTTCAGTGCAGCATTACTTACCCGGGAATACACCTTGATGAGAGCTTCAAGCACGCGTGCATCTTGATTATTAGACACCCCAACCGCACAATCATCTGCAAACGCCATCATCTTGAGTGGGGCTTGGCATGGTACATGGACCCCAGTGAGGCGGGCATTCACATTTTAAAGTAGTGGGTCAAGGCTGAAGTTATATAAGAGTGGGCTAAGGGGGTCCCCTTGGCGTAGGCCCCTTTGAGGGCGGACTACTTCCGTGAGGAAGCCAGGGCCACTCACTGCCATTGTTGCAGATTCCGTAAGCAGCATCACCCAGCTGATGAAGCGAGGGGGTAAGCGGAATTGGTGGAGGCAGGCCCTGAGGTGTTCCCAGTTTACTCTATCATAGGCCTTCTGATGTCCAAGAATACTAGTGCTCCAGAGGCTGTGGACTGTCATGCGTTAGCCACAGAGTGCACATTGTCCCAAATTGACCTTCTGGGTATGAAACCGAATTGTTCTGGGGAGATGGTGGCAGAGGCTACAATCCCTAGACGGTTAGCCATGATTTTAGTTGAAATTTTTGTATCCATATTAGTTAAAGAAATGGGGCGCCAGTTGGCTAGGTCTAGCTTATCCCCTTTCTTTAAGAATGTGATGGTGAAGGCCTCTTGCTCTCCTGGTAGAAGGCGCGTATCCAGAAGGCTCTGGTTAAGGGAGGCAAGCAGCAGTGAGGATAGATATATGAAGTACTTCTTATAGAAATCATATGGAATGACATCAGGGTTTGGGCATTTCCAATTTTGGTGCACTACGGATGGTGGACCAAAGTTCATCTGGAGTAATCAAATTTATTAATTCAAGGTATTGGGAAACGGTGCAGATGTGATTGCTATCAAGAAATTTCGCCATTTCAGCTGGCTGAATTGGATCAGATTGGTATAACTTGGAGTAATACTTTTTTATTTTGATCACCACTTCAGCCGGTGTATCCATGACAGATTCGTCTGACCTCCGCACCTGTGTGCAGGCCACACTCTGGCGCGGTGCAAAGATTTTTTAAAAAAAATAAGTGGAGCACGTGCCGCCCTCTGTAATGTGTTTGGCCCTGTACTGAACACAAACCTGATGTTTGTGTTGCCTTTCAAGCGCGTTGAAGTGGGTGGCTGCTTCTGCCCACTTCTGGCCCCAAGAAGGTTGTAGCCTGTGTCTGGGATGCTGGACTCCAGGTGTGCCAACTCTGCCAGAGCGCGAGATTATGGCCAATGTAGCTCATGAGTGTTGGGAGGAGAGGTAGCGAGCATGGTGGATGGTATCTACTTTGAAGGCTGACCATGTGTAAATTGGGTCCGCACAAAATGGTGTAATAAACTCTTTTGTCGAAGTCACTGATTCCACCCATGTGGAAAATTCTGGTGACGCAAGTTCAGGTGGGTGGAGTTTGCACCAATGCGGAGCCCTAGCCACTGTGATGGGTAAGTGGTAGGTTATTGAGACCAGCTGGTGATCAGAGAAATCAATTTTTTGATGTGTGAAAGTGGGAAATATGAGATCAAAATTGCAGTGGCATGAGGATAAGGTTAATGCGGGACATGGACCTTAATTGGCCATTGTGGGTGTGGGGCACATCATGTTCTCAAGTAGCGGAGCTCACTGCAGCAATGCATCTAGCAACTCAAGGGTGGCCTTTAGAATGCGAAGTTCTACGTGACCCTGAGGGGGCGTGGGATGAGGAAGGCCAATGGTCTGTGGGTGTGTTTAGCCAACAGTTCATGTCGCCAACTATGAAAGGGTCAGGGGGTAATGGAAGGGATTTGACCAACAAGAAAAATTACTGACACTCTCATGCACAGGTCAGGGCATAAATGTTGATAATAGCGTGCACCATGTTGGCCCATAAAAATGTGACAATGAGTATTCAGCCATCGAGGAAGGATTCAGATGATAAAAATTTAAGAAAATTGTATTTCTGAACAAGCACCCCACAGTGCTCAGACCAGAAGGAAAGGGAAGGGAGGAGCATGGTTTTACAAGCATCCTCAAAACCTCACGTACAGTGGGACTCCTGGATGGCCAGGATGTCCACAGGTAACTTTTTTTGTAAAAAACTCAGTTTCCTAGCCTGGGATGGCGAGGCCTTGAGTCTGGCAATATTCAACATCCCTAAAGTGAAGGCTTCCCCTTTGCACCTTAGGTGCGAGGGGGTAGGCACCTGGGCCCACCAGCCTCCTCTGGATCCCCATGGGCCTTCACAGCAGTGTGGGTGTTTGCAGCAACGCTATTGGTAGATTTTTTAATTTTAGCAGACAGGTTCACGTTGGCTTTTGCCTTCACTTTTGGTTTCCCCGCTGTCAAACAAATTTTTTGCGGTGCGGATGAGTTTGGTGCACCAACATTCAGGTCAAAAAAATTTCAGGTAGTTGGAGACCATATCAGTTTCAATTGGGGCTTGGTTGCAAATGTCAGGTGAGATCAAGTCACCCATCAGATCCTCAGATTGGGTGGCCTAATCAGCTTGGGCATCCCAATATGAATGGTTGAGGGATTCCCAAGTTGCTTCTGCCATGAAGGTTTCAATGTCCTCCTGATGTTGGGAGTGTGGGATAGCGGAGGCGACCTTGGCCGCGGCCCTGTGGGCCTGTTTGGCCTTCTTTCACTCTTGAGGGGAGACAGGCTTTAATAGTAAGTAGCAGCCTTGTGCTCCCCACAGGAAGGCCTCTTTGGTACTGGTGGTTGGTTCATAGTGAGCCTCCCCGTTGGTCATGGCCACTGAGGGGTGTTCTTGGAATGTGATGCTCTCCTTGGTGGGGCATGCATGTGCCTTATGGCCAAACGCGTTACAGTGGGTGCAGATGGGGGGTGCTCTGTCTACGGTTACTCAGAAAGGGTGGGTGGTATGCCCTTCATTATTAATATAAGTGGAGTGTGGGATCTGGGTTAGGTCCTTCGCAATCTCCTTAGTTGGGGTAATAACTGCAATGGCTTTGCTAGTTCACAGGTGTGGCATCAGCATAAAGCGTTGCATCTTGTAGGATTGTATTTCGCCATATATGGTGAGACCATCTTTCAGGTGCTGCTCCAGAATGGCACGCTTGACTGTAGTGGGCAAAAAGTTTAATTTGAGGAAAATTTGGTTGGATTTTGTCCATCTGGTTCGTTTGGTTTCGATGACCCACTGCCCTTCAGGGAGGTCAATCACAATGCGCACTACAGCAGCTTTGTCTTATGCCTCCTTGATTTTTAAAACTGAGATCCAGACAACCACATGACATGGAGTGAGGTGCAATGTACACTGCAGTTGGGAAATAAGTGTGCACATCCCCACAAAATTTTTCTTACAAAGCTGTTTGTTGGATATCCAGGAACACCTGGACTCCATATTCCACCGATGAGAGTGGTTGAGAGTGTAGCATGTTGATGTACTGGTTAAATTGCGCCTGCCAAGCGAGGATTTCTGCGGAAATAGTAACTGCCAGTTTTTTTATTTTTATGTAATCCGCCAGTTTCTCTGGGGCGTTTTCAAACGTTGGAGGTTGCAGGCCTACCACCTGTGCCTCTTACCTTACTTGCCCAACTGCTTTATGACATGGTCGCAAACTAATCTCCTCTGTGAGATTACAAAACTAAATTCAGATTTAAATTGAATAAGTTGCAAAAGTGATTGCAACGAGAGAGAAAAGTTCTATTTTATTACTATATTGAATAAACAACTAAATTTTAGATATTTCTATACTACTTCAATACACTTATATTTATGAACCTTGTTTTAAGCATATAAGCTAATCCTAACTAAGTCTAAATTTTAATCAAGTTTAGTTTATTATTTAAAAAAATAACTTCTTTTTAGTTATCTAATAGTGTTACATGCCATTTTGTTATTCTTTTAACAGAAATAAACAGTGGCGATAAAAAATCAGATAATTATCTCATTTTTATGCCACATTATATTTTTTATTAAACAATTATATGCCTTTTAAATTAAATTACGCTTGTGAATACTAAAGCTTTAATTTAAATAAATACAAACACTTTTGAAATTATATATTTTAGTTTCAGAAAAAGCTTTGATCAACTAATTGATTTTTGACCAGAAGCTAACTGAACAAGCTTCTCTTTCTTTCCAGATGATAAGACATCTGCTGCTGAGAAACTTTGTGCAGCTACTGGTATGAACCTAGGTGAAAGCTTTATCTTAGCAGAGAAAGGATTTCTTTCAACTGAATCAACTTTAGTCTTAAGAGGTTTAGTTTACCTAATTAAATCCTCAGGGGTGAGCTTGATAACCCTTACCTGGTACTTCTCTTTTTCACTTATTCACTTGCAAAAGATCTTCTCCAAATAATTTGATTACCAGATGAACACTTGATCATGGATATAGAGATCAGTTTTCTCTTCTTGATCAACTATATCTGCAACTTGGTCCAGTTTAGCCTTTTTGTCATACAACTTAGGCATTTCTTCTGTTTCTACTTTTAATCATATTTAGAAAAAGAAAAGTTTAGAAGTTCAATATCTGATATTAGTATACCTTGTTCAACCTCACAATAAAACCACTCATATAAGTTCAAAATTGTAAAGGGGATCTTGGTGAAAATATGTCAATCTTAAATAGCATGCCAAAGATGTGCTCTAAACTAAAAGGTCAACTGTACATAAAGGCCAAGTGTTCAATTATTTCAATCAATATTTTGCTGTGGTTGGATCAAGCTTTGTAGGTTAGGCTATGGATAGCTCCCCTTTATATCAGCTCTTGCAACAAGTTTTTTTCTATAATAAAAAAGTGTGATTTGATTTTAAGCTTTAGAGTTAGTGTTGGTAAATTTTTCCCTTGTGTCATCTAGGTTTTTTAATAATTTTTAAATCAAATTTGAGATTTTACTTGAGCAATTGAACATCCCAATTTAAGTTTGCCCTCAGTTTTACTGTAACTGAAAGTAAATGGAATATTGTTCAAGAAATTTATGGGATAAAGAAACATATTGCACAAGCTGTTATAAATAAATACTTATATATAATAAACTCCACCCAATTATTAAAAGGTGCTTTTATTAGATTTCAGCTAAATGTTTAAGCTTATAAACATATGATATAAACGTTACCAAATTCATCTATATAAATTCTAAATTAACATAAATGTTTATCTTTTAGAAATAACAAGTTATTCTATATAGTTTTATGATGAAAACATAATTTTTATCCTGGGTATATTATGACTTTAATCCTGTGATAATTTGACGCAGTCATAAACTAAACTTAATAGTTCAGACATAATACAAGTAAATATAAAAAAAGAACTATAATCAACTACTAACCACAAAAGTGTACTTTTTATCACATTGGATGGCTCTTCTTAATTACGTTTTTCAGAAATTAGCTTCTGATAATAAATCAGACTATTAGTAATCAGGAAAGGTGAAAACCTGAGATAAAAAGTTTGATATTATAGCACAAGCAAGTCTAATGTAAGGAAGTTGTAAGATTCTTGGATCCTGTTATTAAGCTGGACAGGGTCTTGCACCCTTTTAGGAAAAAGGAAGTCCACACCAGGGCCTCGCCTCTCACTCAGATTAATGAATTAGTATAACCCTAGATAAGAGATAGGTAACTGGTGTCTCTCCTTGTATGTCACACCCAACTCCACAATCAACTCCAAAATCTAAATGACTATTGTTACTTATCTCCAGAGCATTATGTGCACATCGGATATCTTTGTTTAGATTTAAGATTTTTTTAAATCCATTACTACAAGTATATTTTTCCCCTAAATAGACTGCTCAACCAGGATTTTTTTCCAAAAAATTGATAACTGAGACAATCTCTGTAACAGATATTTGGAAATTAAGTTGGAAACAAGCAAAAAGTTAAATAAATGTCTTGACCCCACCATGCCAAGGAAAGACTTGGCTTTCATCATGGTTATGCAAGAACCCAAATATCATTTAGAGCCAACAGGGAATCGCCTTCAGAAAAGGCATATAAATGAGCCACTAGAGTAAAGACATGAGAAGTGCTGATTAAACAATATGATGCATTGCCCGTTAGGTTTGCATAATGTGAAATTTTTTTAATAATCTAAAATTAAACAGAAATGGTCAAAATTGACTAACAACCTATTTTATGCAGTCTGTTTAGTATCATAACTAGAGAATGGGTTGAGTTCTCAAACAAATTCAAATTTAAGGAAATGGGCTATAAAACTGAAAATTTTTTTGACGTAGTAATTTGACTTCAGGCTATAAGCATCCAATTCTGCCTCACATTAATGGCATTTGTAGACAAACTTGAGCTCGTTGTATGCCATTTTAGTTTGAACTTATTTAGTTTGAACTTCTTTTAGTAACTTAGTGTCACCTGGGACTGTCCTAGATATCAAACTATTACAGGAAAAGATGCTATGGGTTTAATCATTTGTTAGAGGAGAATTGTCTTAAGGTCACTCAATTGAACCAACTTATAAGCTTTAACATATGAGTTGGATCTTCAGAACATGATGCTTTGAAGACTTATTGATAATGGTGGGTTCTATTTGGGAGTGGGTTGTGGGTTAGGTAGTACAAAAAAAGATGGACAGCTGCAACCTAACTCCTAACCAGGGTGTTCCCTAGATCAGAAATCTGATTAAGTGGCAAAGCTTATAGGCATGTGCCCTTCTTTGTTTTAAAGGGTTGCAAGCCTTATTTAGCTTGATAGCTGGAGCCTGGGACCCACATCATTCTTTCCTTGAAAACGCGGTCCACATCCCCTCAGGGCCTTTACCAGTGCATAGTTCTTGTACAAGTTTGTAGGTTTGGTGATGGCGATGGTGGCAGTCTTGGATGGGGGTGCCAATGAGACTTAAAAAGTTTCTTTGTGAAGCTTTTCAATTAACTCATAACAGTTGATACAATCCTTAGAAGTAAACCAGCTTTTCATTTAAGCTGGGTAACTCTTCAATTACACCATGTAGTGCACTCCACATTTGATCTGACATGCATCTAAGATCCTTATACAGTTAATTTGGGTGCTCCATCCACCAGAAGGGTTCTAACTTCAGTTTCTTGCCTTTGAACAGGAAAAAGTGAGGAAGCATAGGAGGAGGCATGGATCTTTGAGTTTCAGTAATTAACAGGTCAATTTTTTGAAAATGGCTTATTTGAGGAAAACTGGGCTTCGTTTCTGGATGCATCAGCACCCAATGGAACAGCCAAATTTTCAGGGGCACTTTAGTTCTAGTAAATCTGATGAGGGACGTTATATTTCTTTAAGTGAGAAAAATGAAATCAGAGATGTGCCAGATGCCCTGAGGCAAACAAAATGGCTGCAATGTGGAATTATGGGTCTTGCTTTGAAACCCCAAGGAAGAAAGAGGCAACTAGGATGACAACTCCTCAGGGTTCCATATTTCTGGACTTTAAGAGTGGTATCTTGCTAATCAAGATATGGTTTGGGGAGCACATGGTTATCTGTATTCTTCCAATAGACAAAATATATAGATACAATCATCAGTAACTTAAATTGAAAAAAAATAAAATTAAATTTTTTTTGTAGAGCTATAGGGTGGCTTTGAGGTAGCTTACTTTGTTTAAACTGGCACATGGGGTTATGGTAAAAACGGGATAGTGGATCAAATAGCTTACAATGGCGAGGACAGGCTCCTTCTGAGAAGAGTGCTCCAGATAATTGGATAATGGGAACCATATAGATTGCATTACCATGCACTCTTTATTTGTGTGAAATGAGCTGAAGTTGGTGTGCTGTAAGAGCATATGGTGAATGGATTTCACCAAACCAGTGTTGGGTTAAAAAAATCCCAGTCAAGATGGTGTGCAGTGTGTGCGGTGGATCGGTTATTATTGTTAGAAGCATATTTTTCAGAAACATGGCTATGGAACGCTGGATGACTGGATAAAAATGAACAGGGGTCCCATTCAATAATCACTGGGGCCAAGATGCAATTAGCAGCTTGCTTTGCCAGATCAAAAAGTGTTTTGGAAAAGGTGTGTCAGGCAAAGTCCACATAAATTAAGTAGTAGCTGGACAGTTTTATTTTAATGAAAGTTCAGTTAAAGGAATGAACTGACTACAAAACTAGGAGGAGCTGTTGTCTTTATAGTGGGAGTAAGGGTAGAGTTGGGGAGAGGCCTAAAGTGGCCTGAGCCTATACATTAGAAAACACAATTTGATTATTTAGGTTTTGGAAAAAAGATATGTATTTGAAGAGTCATCAAAAGCTCAGATTAGATCATAAAAATTAATTATTGTCATCCTTTGATTGGTGCACATTTTATATTAATAGAACCAATATGACATTTATTACTTGGATTGTTGCATTCATGCAGACAGTTTTTCAGGAATTAGTTTCATTTGGTTAAATGATTAGAAAAACCTTGGATGAGAATCAAGGGATTAGGGGGTCAATCCATGATCTGATTACTAATGACCCAATATGACTTTCTTGACTTGTTAAGGGTTATTTAGAATTTTAGTAATTTTGGCCATTTCTTGGGAAAATTAGGGTATCTGGGTTGAAAATTGGATAAGCCTCTAGGGTTCTTCCAGCGGGCCCAGGATTGCACTACCTCTCTACAAAACATTTAATTTTCCCGAGGAATAAGAGAAAATGAGTGAAAAAAGGAATGATCCATGGGGCTGTTAAATTTCTGACCAAATCTGAAGAATTAATCACCTCTAATGGTGGTTGTTGGGCTTCCATTTTTAAGCTCAATGGTGCTATGCCCAAGAATCCTGACAAACAATACTTAAAGCTAAAAAATTTGCACGATAAGTATATTTTTATTTAAAAGGGTGCCAAGTCACTGCTTAGGTCCTGTCAGCTAGAGTATCCGTCCTATGGTAAGTATGGGGGAATGGACTTATTGAAGTCAAGTAAAAAATGAGATATATAAATAAATGACGTTACTTTATTATAGTATAAAAATATCCTTTTTTATATCACATTCAACAATATAAGCCTAAAAGATAAAAGTGTTTTTGATATTAATGAGGGTGACATCCAGAAGGGAAGATCTTAGCAAGGCAATGCATGCAGGATGGTATAGTGCCTAAGTTAAAATTTTGGTAGGGTAAAATCATGATTGAACCATCTAGTACTAAAAAAATTCATGATTGAATATCCAAGTCAGATGAGACTGGAGTTTTTAGGTTGATCACATGGAAGATTCTTTATTGTAACCCTTTTCAGGTTCATCTTAATTTAAAGAACTAAAGTGCCCTCTTAAGTCATTGTCACATCACTTTTATGATTATCAATAAAATGACGCGGGACTTCATCTTGAGTATCTTGGGCTTGATTTAGTTCGTCAGAATTTTCCTAGAGTCAAAATGAGTTGTGCCAACTCTCAACTTCTCTGGTAATTTATTAGGGTGATTCCTTTTACCCCTTCTTAAGTCTAGGTGTCAATTCAGCTGAGGGAGTCAAAGGGTTGATATACTTCCCATCATGTCTGGTTCAGGATATCTGACATCTCCTCCTTCAGGAATATAGGCAGGTGAGTACTAATGCAAGAATTGGTTTTCAGGATCAAATGTTGAAACCATGAATCCTTTGTTGTTTTTGGCCAGTGACCCAAAGTTCAAGGGTGCTGGATACTTACATAGGTTGCTTCTCTTGATTGAAAAATCTGATTTGTGAAAGATATTAAGTCTGGGATGGTAAATTCCAAATAGCTACAATTTTAAATAGAAATTGTGAAAAGGGAAGAAAAATTGTAATCTTTATTTTAGTCCACGCATCATTATAAGGGAGTTTTGTTTAGTAAACCACAAGCTAAGATCTTGACTCATACAATTTGGAGATTCAGAGGTAATTTAGTCATTTTCGTCCAATATGATTTGCTCGCCTCATAGATCAGGTTTGATCCCCAATACTAGGGCGTGGTATAGCACCAGAAATCATCCCAGATAAGGTCCTAGCTTTTTGGCCAGTGCAGGTTTGATTCCCATTATTTACCTTATTAAAATCTCCAATCTAGGTTGGAATCCCAATAACTCCCCTCTAGATCTTGGCTTAGATGGGGGGGTAAATGGATGGAGAAAAAGACTTTGGATGCGGTTTACTACTGTATATGAATAACTTATACAACATTTTCAAATGCCCCAGAGAAACCGGCGGATTAGATAAAAATAAAAAATGGCGGTTACTATTTCCCCAGAAATCTTCGCTTGGCAGGCGCAATTTAACCAGTACATCAGCATGCTACACTCTCAACCACTCTCATCGGTGAATTATGGAGTCCAGGTGTTCCTGGATATCCAACAAACAGCTTTGTAAGAAAAATTTTGTGGGGATGTGCACACTTATTTCCCAACTGCGGTGTACATTGCACCTCACTCCATGTCATGTGGTTGGCTGGATCTCAGTTTTGAAAACAAGGAGGCAGCAGATGAAGCTGCTGCAGTGCGCATTGTGATTGACCTCCCTGAAGGGCAGTGGGTCATCGAAACCAAACGTACCAGATGGACAAAATCCAACCAAATTTTCCTCACGTTCAACTTTTTGCCCACTACAGTCAAGCGTGCCATTCTGGAGCAGCACCTGAAAGATGGTCTCACCGTATATGGCGAAATACAATTCTTCAAGATGCAACGCTTTATGCTGATGCCACGCCTGTGAACTAGCAAAGCCATTGCAGTTCTGACCCCAACTCAAGGAGACTGCGAAGGACCTAACCAAGATCCCACACTCCACTTATATTAATATTGAAGGGCATACCACCCACCCTTTCTGGGTAACCTTAGACAGCGCACCCCCATCTGCACCCACTGTGACACATTCGGCCTAAAGGCACACACATGCCCCACCAAGGAGGGCATCACATTCCAAGAGCACCCCTCAGTGGCCATGGCCAACGGGGAGGCGCACTATGAACCAACCAACAATACCAAAGAGGCCTTCCCATGGGGAGCATAAGGCTGCTACTTATGTAAAGCCTGTCTCCCCTCAAGAGTGAAAGAAGGCCAAACAGGCCCACAGGGCTGCGGCCAAGGAAGCGGCCAAAGTCGCCTCCACTATCCCACACTCCCAACGCCAGGAGGACATTGAAACCTTCACAGCAGAAGCAACTTGGGAATCTCTCAACCATTCATATTGGGATGCCCAAGCTGATTAGGCCACCCAATCTGAGGATCTGATGGGCGACTCGATCTCACCTGACCTTTGCAACCAAGCCCCAATTGAAACTGATTTGCTCTAACTACCTGAAATTTTTTGACCTGAATGTTGGTGCACCAAACTCATCCGCACCGCAAAAAATTTGTTTGACAGCGGGGAAAAAAAAGTGAAGGCAAAAGCCAATGTGAACCTGTCTGCTAAAATTAAAAATCTACCAATAGCGTTGCTGCAAACACCCACACTGCTGTGAAGGCCCATGGGGATCCAGAGGAGGCTGGTGGGCCCAGGTGCCTACCCCCTCGCACCTAAGGTGCAAGGGGGAAGCCTTCACTTTAGGGATGTTGAATATTGCCAGACTCAAGGCCTCGCCATCCCAGGCTAGGAAACTGAGTTTTTTACAAAAAAGTTACCTGTGGACATCCTGGCCATCCAGGAGTCCCACTGTCCACAAGGTTCCGAGGACGCTTAGAAAACCATGCTCCTCCCTTCCCTATCCTTCTGGTCTGAGCACTGTGGGGTGCTTGTTCAAAAAAACAATTTTGTTAAATTTTTATCATCTGAATCCTTCCTCGATGGTTGAGTTCTCATTGTCACATTTTCGTGGGCTGATGTGGCACACGCTATTGTCAACATTTATGCCCCTGACCTGTGAACGAGATCATTAGGAATTTTTCTTGTCAGTCAAATCCCTTCCATCACCCCCTGACCCATTCATAGTTGGCGACATAGACTGTTGGCTAAACACACCCATGGACCGTTGGCCTTCCTCATCCCACACCCCCAAGGTCATGTAGAACTTTGCATTCTAAAGGCCACCCTTGGGTTGCTAGATGTGCTGCCGCGGCAGGCTCCACTACTCAAGAACATGACGTGCCCCCACATTCATGACAGCCAATTAAGGTCCATGTCCCACATCGAGCTTATCCTCACGCCAGTGAAATTTTAATCTCAAATTTCCCACTTCCACACATCAAAAATTGATTTCTCTGACCACCAGCTGGTCTCAATAACCTACCACTTACCCATCACAGTGGCTAGGGCTCCGCATTGGTGCAAAATCTGCTCACCCAAACTTGCGTCACCAGAATTTTCCACTTGGGTGGAATCAGCGACTTCAGCAAAAGAGTCTATTACACCATTTTGCGCGGACCCAATTTCCACATGATCAGCCTTCAAAGATGATACCAGCCACGCTCGCCACCACTCCTCCCAACGCTCATGAGCTACATCAGCTGTCATCTTGCGCGCTCTGATGGAGTTGGCACACCTGGAGTCCAACATCCAAGCCACAGGCTACAACCTTCTTGGGGCCAGAAGTGGTCAGAAGCAGCCACCCACTTCAACGCGCTTGAAAGGCAACACAAACATCAGGTTTGTGTTCAGTACAGGGCCAAACACATTAAAGAGGGCGGCACATGCTCCAATTAATTTTTTTAAAAATTCTTTGCACCGCGCCAGAGAGTGGCCTGCACACAGGTGTGGAGGTCAGATAATTCCATCATGGATAAGCTGGCTGAAGTGGCAATCAAAATACAAAAGTATTACTCCAAGTTGTACCGATCTGACTATAATTCAGCTGGCCAAAATGGCAAAATTTCTCAATAGCACTCACATCTGCACCATTTCCTGATACCTGGAGTTAATGAATTTGATTACTCCGGATGAACTCTGGTCCACCATCTGCGGTGCACCAAATTGGAAATGCCCAGGCCCTGATGGCATTCCATATGAGTTCTATAAGAAGTACTTTAAATATCTATCCCCACTGCTGCTAGCCTCCCTTAACCAGAGCCTTCTGGATACGCGCCTTCTACCAGGAGGGCAAGAGGCCTTCACTATCACACTCTTAAAGAAAGGGGATAAGCTAGACCTAGCCAACTGGCGCCCCATTTCTTTAACTAATATGGATACAAAAATTTTAACTAAAATCATGGCTAACCGTCTAGGGACTGTAGTCTCTGCCACCATCTCCCCAGAACAATTCAGTTTCATACCAAGAAGGTCAATTTGGGACAACGTGCACTCTGTGGCTAATGCGTGCTAGTCCATGGCCTCTGGGGCACTTGTATTTTTGGACCAACAGAAGGCCTATGATAGAGTAAACTGGGAATACCTCAGGGCCTGCCTCCACCAATTCCGCTTACCCCTCGCTTCATCAGCTGGGTGATGCTGCTTACGTAATCTGCAACAATGGCAGTGAGTGGCCCTGGCTTCCTCACGGAAGTAGTCCGCCCTCAAAGGGGCCTACGCCAAAGGGACCCCCTTAGCCCACTCTTATATAACTTCAGCCTTGACCCACTACTTTAAAATGTGAATGCCCGCCTCACTGGGGTCCATGTACCATGCCAAGCCCCACTCAAGATGATGGCGTTTGCAGATGATTGTGCGGTCGGGGTGTCTAATAATCAAGATGCACGCGTGCTTGAAGCTCTCATCCAAGTGTATTCCCGGGTAAGTAATGCTGCACTGAACGCCTCCAAAACCGAATCATCCTCCTTGGTCGGTATCAAACCTGCTGGGCCCCAGCAACCAGTGCCCAGCTCAACCTATCTGCTCGCACACGTGCTCGCCTTCCCTGCCCACCCCACACCGCCCCACTTGTGCTCCCCTTCATGCCACGCCCTACCATAGGGCCTGTCCGCCATCTGGGCGTGTGGGTGGAGGCAGGCAGGTATGCCTCAGCAGTAATGAAAAGTCATATTCTAGACAACGTGAAGAAGCGCATCACCTAACTCAGAGCCCACTCTACTTCCCTTACTGTCAGGGTTGTTTTAGCCAACTCTATGCTCCTCTCCAAAGTCTGGTTTGGAGCCCACGCCATTGCCTTCTCCCCAGGTTTTTTCAAATCTATTTATGCCCTTCTAAAAGGGTGGCTCTGGTCAGGCTGCTCACCGCCAGTGCGGCTTGAGGTCATGTTTGCCCCTCGTCATCATGGTGGCATAGGCCTGCTCAACTTTAAAGCCCATGCTGCTAAGATCCTGTGCATCTGGATTGCGGCCATCACCGCCCCCTACGCTCCCCTCCCAACACTGGTCCCACGTGGCCCACTCCAACTTCTCCCGCGCCCTAGGCCTTACCAATCCATCGAACCCTCACTCCATGATGAAATATCTGGCTTCCCACCCATTGGCCACAGGTCCTCATGGTACTAAACCCCACTTCAAACGAATCCTCCTCTCCATGTGGAGCGCTTAGTGAAGAATCTGTATTTGTGGACACACAGCTTAGAGAGGCCGCCCCTCTCCTCAGTTCACACAGGAGGTACAGGAGCTACCCATTCAAGATGGCTTGATCCCCACACGACCCCATGTCCTATCCAGGGTGGACTACCTGGACATGATGGACATCCCTTATTCCCTTACGACCCAGAAGACTATTTGGAAGTACGCACACCACCCCCTGTTGCTGCCTCATATCCGTTCCCATGTGTGGCGCTGCCTGAGGCATATGTACCATATGTCTGAGCGCTCTAACGCTTTACACTCATACTGCGTCATCTGTGGCCAGTATGGAACGCTGTTCCACCGCCTAGAAGTGCCCTACCTCTGAAGCGATATGGCGCGAAGTTCAACGTCTGCTTGGCCAGGATCAGGCACATCCCTTCACTCTGTCAAGGGATATGTTTGCTATATCCATGATATCCCCTCTTTTACCCTCCCTCCATGCTCCGGTGGTCGCAATTGCCATGTGGACTATCCACACGATTGTCTTGGATGCCATCGCAGGCTCCACCCCCACCCTCCCAGAAGCTGTCCACAGATTCTGGTCCCATTTGGTGGACCGCTTTCAAGCGTGGATGTTTGGGTACCTCCCACCACATTGCCGTCAGCTGGTCTCCCTCCTGGTTCCCAGTTTGGTTCATCAACTCGGACCCCTTCCTCCACACGTGTTCAATTGTGGTTACGGCCCCTTTACACGTTCCCCCTCCTCCCCATAGTGGCGTTCCCGCTGGCAACAGGAGATAGCATCGCTTCTCTGGGTGCCTTCCCTGTTACTTAGTTTCGTTTTCTTTTGTGTTTACTTTTGGAAGTGTCCATCCCCTGGTCAGCCTTCCTCGCAATAAATAAATGAATGACTTCTACAATTGAGTGTTTTTTGCCCCACTTATAAATGACCTTGTAAGGCCCCAAACAGTTATTTCCCAATTTATGGTCACGACTTCCAGGCCAATGATGGTATAAAGAACTAGATCACCCATTTGGAAGGTTTGAAGGGGTTATGCTTATCATTAAACTGGTTAATTTCTCTATTGGTGGTAGCTGATATGTTCTCAGAAGCTAGAGCCTGGAGTCAGATGATTTTATTGTCAATGCTTCACATAGTAACTTCAGGGGAATCAGGGGATGCTTGATCTAACTTGGCCTGCACTCTGGTGGGCAACTGGGTATTTCGTCCATACAAAGCCTGGGAGGGCGACATCTTAATGATTTAGTGGTTGCTTATTTGATAGGCCAGAATTGCACTAAGCAAATATTGGGGCCTTTAAAGATGGTAGGTCATGGCCATTTTCTGAAGAGTGGCAATTAAGGTACCATTCACCTCCCCACCATTTTATGGTGGAAGGATGGTAGGGAGTGGAAATTACCTATGTGGTTCCCATCAGGTCGGCTAAATCTTTTAACAGCGTTGAGCAGAAATTTTGCCTATTATCAGAGAGTATTATGCGAGAGCACCTATTCTGGGTGATATCCAATTATATAAGAAGGCGGTGGTAGTTTTTGCTGAAGTAAAAGGTAGAAATGTAGCTTCAATCCACTTAGTTAGATGATCCACGGCCAGGAGGAGGAACCAATGACCATTGGAGGCTTGAGGGAGAGAGGTCCCACACATCAATGCTTATAGTGTAAAAGGGTTCAAAGGGGGAACCACCTGATGCTGTGATTAGGGATTAGGTCCGGCTTGACTTTGGCATAACAGGAAGGACTCCAATACATCTTGGATTTTAACAATCATTTCTTCCTAGTAACATTGAGTTTTAAGCCACTGGTAAGTTTTCCAAACTCCTCCGTGGCTGACTTGCCAATGTCCCTCCAATATGACGTCAGTTTGCTCTGAAGTTCGTACATAAGCCAATCATCTTTAGGACACAAGTTTGCACAGTTGGCTATTTTTGACTTGAAGACCTGATGATTTTTACTAATTCCTTTTGCAAGGTCGGGGATTCATCTTTCCATAAGTGAAGCTGGGTTAGGAGGTTGTATAGTCAATCCTCCTCAGGGGCAGTTAAAGTTAATATGGGCAGCCAAGATAGGCAGTCTTCATTTTGGTGAATGGGCCCTGGTTGATAGATGATGGAAAAGTCATAGTTCTGAAGTTTTTACGCCCATTGGGCTAACCTTCCATCAGGGTCTACATTTGCTGTAGCCATCGCAGGGAATCATGGTCAGCAATTATAGTGAAATGTTTCCCATATAGAAAAGGTCAGAAATGCTAAATAGCCAATAATACTGCCAAGCATACACATTCCTTAATGCTATAGTTGTGTTCAGCTCTGATTAGAGTTTTGCTAAAGTAGGCGATAGGATGGTCTGCCAGTTTTTCATCATGCTGTGATAGGATGGCTCTAATGGCTATATTACTAGCATCAGTAAAAAGGAGAAAGGGTTTATCAAAGTTGGGATGTATAAGTACTGGAGAGTGGGAAAGAGAGACGCACAATAGGTCAAAGGCCTGCTTTTGCTCTTCTTTCCTTTGAAAGGGTATCCCTTTCTTCAATAGTTATACATGATGCTCGGAGGTGTCAGCAAAGTGGGGGGTGAGCTGGCGATTATATACCAACCCCTAAGAGTACTTGTAAGTCTCATAGGGATTTATGGGGAAGCATTTTAGAAATGTCCAGGACCTTGTCATCCATTGGGGATATTCCAGCTTTACCTACATTATGACCCAAAAAATCCATCTCATTCTGAATGAAAGAGCATTTTGATAGCTTTATTTTTAATGATGATTGTCGTAACTGCTGGAAGACTTTTCTAAGGTGGTCTAGGTTTTCAGTAAAAGTTCTCATAAACATGGTAATATCATCAAGATAAACTAATATGCAGGAGCGTTTTAAATAGCCTAGTAGTCCGTCTATGGCGCGTTGGAAGGTAGCAGGGGTGGTACACAATCCCTGCAGCATTTAGGTGAGCTTGAATAGTCCTTCACTTGTGATGAGAGCGCATTTTCACGGTCTTCTGGGTATAAATCTACTTTGCAGTATCCCTTTGGAGAGACCATAGCTGGAAAATAGTGATACCCTGACATCAAGTGTAAGGAATCATCTATAAATGACAATGAATAGCTGTCTTTTTGGGTGATTGAATTAAGTCGGCGATAATCCATCACAACATGGTGACCACCATCCTTCTTCCAAAACAATAGAAGGGGGAAGCCCATGGGCTTATAAAAGGCAAATGTAACCTGGCATCCGGCAGTTGCTGTAACTCTACAGCCAATTGTGCTTCATCCACTTTGGATTTTTAGTATGAACGGGATTTGAAGGGAGGATGAGCCTCACTCCCAATCTTGTGAATTACCCCGGGCATTTTTTCATAGTCACTTGGTACTGAGGAAAAAATAGCACCATACTTTTCAATGAGGTCTACACCTGTTTTGCATTCATTAGTAGTGAGATTGTCCCCAATTTGTCTGTCAACCAGAGCTATGGTAGGTGGGAGATTAAATCCTATATCTATAATGATCCAAAGCAACTCACATTGGCAATATTCTCAGTGGCATAGCTTTGCGTAAGCAATAGGGGCATGTTGAGGGACTTGGATGGGATGAATCATTAAGTTCCCTAATAAAATAGAAATATATTTCCCATAGGAAGGATCCAAAATCCCAGGGCAGGTCAATACTCATTGATAGAAGGGTTTGGGTGTCCCCTAAGATCCAAGACGTGATTAGGAGGGATGAGAATCTGAATCCCAGTATCCACACTAATTTTTTGAGCCAGAGGGTATTGTAATAGGATGGGGGCATACAGAGGGATCCCATCTTCGGCATCCATAGCTCTTAGATTAACTTATTTTAGCCCCTAAAACTTGGTATCTAACTTTGCAAATGGAGGATGGGTATTTGAGGAAGCTTGTCCGTTTTTTCAGGACTCCTTTACTTTTAATGGGGAGTTTGAATATTAATGGAATCTGATACCCTAATAGGGATAGGTATTTTTCTTGTGGTTGATGATGCAGTTAAACTCCTGCATAAGTAGGACCCTAATAAGCAACTCATAGCTATCATTTTCTAGCACAACGGTGAGGGCAGTAATTAATAACTTCCCAAAGTAAAGGGGTAAATCAGAATAGGCTCCTATCACCTTAGTAGACTGATTACCTGCCATCCCATATTCAGCCTTGTGGATCAAGTCTGGAGCCATTTTTATCTTTTGGATAAGCTGGGAAGAGATAAAGTTAACTGGAGAGCCAGTGTCAATTATCACCAGCACTTTAACCTTATGGACTACTACTTCAACTTGAACCACTGAAGCTCCAAATTGGGAGTTAATAGCTAATAGATGGTCTTTAGGGATTTGCAATGAAGCTAATGGAGGATTCTTCTGTGGCCAAGATCGGGATTGTTCAATGCATTTAAAAGTTTTATCTGCCAAGGCTTTGCTTTATATAGAAGATCTAAAAACCAAGATATTTTGGGTAACTGAAAAACATAGAATTAAGAAAGCTGGAGGTGTTCAATTCCTTTAATAGATAGAGGGACTTCAACTTCTGATGGGGAAGATAACACCAAAACAACTGGAAGTACTGGGGATACAGCTAGAACTAGAACAAGGGTCTTGAGGCACTGGATTTCCATTAGCATAGGGAGCATCTTGCCTTATGCTGAATAATCTTTTGCAGACTTACATTGAAGGATGTGGCAGTCAGCTCCAGTGTGGTTTTCTCTTCTGCAATGAGTCCAGTATAATTTAGGTGTAGGTGAAGCGGGGGGTGTAATGGCCAACACTTGGGACCGGTGCTTATTGGTGTTAAAACGAGGTAGCCCAACAGGTTTATGTAGTTTGGCCAGGAATTTTAATACATCCTCTTTATATAAAGGAGGGATGCTAAGTTAGACTTCAATTCTTTAAGATGAAGTAAAATTTTATACATATTTTTAGATGCCAAAAACTTAGCAGTGATGGCATCATATAATGTAAGGTGATTCCCTGCAACCAGAGTTTGTGCCTCAAGGTAAAAATGGTGGGCAAATTCACGCATAGTTTCCTCCCAATTAAGGCTGATACCCTTAAAAATCTGTTTTTGGTTGGTTAAGGTTAAATTGCTCCCAAATTCTCAAATCAAAGCAGCCTTGGCATCATCCCAATTATGGCAATGCATCAGATGGGGGACCATAGTGTCTTGAGCCATTCAGCTAAGACAGTTAGTCAAATTCTTAAGTCATAAATGGTCAGTCGCTTCCTCCATAGAGTTTTCATAGCAGTATAAGAAAGAGAAATTTTTTTTCCTCAGGGACATATTCTTCTTTAAACAAAGGTTTAAATGTACCATTTGGGGGGGTTAGAGGATGGACGACATGAACTGACACAGGAACAGCGCTTTCACCTTATGAAGAGGCAGTATCTCAGGAATACGTTTGAGGTTGATGTGCATCTACTTGTAGCCACAGATTGTTATGATCATCAACTATTTATCTACTCTTTCATGAGTGGCACTGAGAGCCAACTTTGTAGCAACAAGTTGGTTTAATTGGCATATCCTGTTTTTAAAGCAGTTTTAGCAGTTTTAAGATTGAGTTGATGTTTTTTGGTGGTGAGCACTCTGCGCTCCAATCCACGTATCAAAGCATATAGGGTTGCCTTTTGCTGAGATGGTAGCTTCACAATCTGAGGAGCTTTATGAAACAGAATTGTTATGATCCATATTTGCTTTTGTTGTTTATTTTTATAATATTCACTGCAAACTTGAGGTGCAACCTGGAAGCGAGCACCAGTTTTGTTGAGATCATGGGTTGAAACCACGGATTTTTGTTGTTATTGGTCAGGGACCTAAAGTTTAAGGGTTCTGGATAATTATCTTGATTGCTTCTCTTGGTCAAGAAGTCTTATTTGTTCGTATATTAAGTCTGTGATGTCAAATTACAAATAGCTACAATTTTTACCTATAAATTTTGAAATGAAAGAAAAAGTGTAATCTTTATTTTAGTCCAAGAATCATTATAAGGAAGTTTTGTTTAGTAAACCACAAGCTAAGATCTTGACTCATACAATTCGGAGATTCAGAGGTAGTTTAGTCATTTTGGTCATTTATGATTTGCTCTCCTCATAGATCAGATTTGAACCCCAATACTAGGGCTTGGTATAACGTTGGAAATCATCCTAGATAAGGGCCTAGCTATTTGGCCGTTGTGGGTTCAATTCCCATTAGTTAAATTATTCAAATCTCCAATTTGGGTAAATCCCAACATTGGCTATAAATGCAGTTGGTTGTTACTCCAGAATCTTTTGACTTGATTTAGTTTTGTCTTCACAATTATACATATCAACATATGGCCCATCTCAGATAGATTCTAATTTTCCTCCTAGGTGTGCTATTTGATTGTGATAGTGTAGGACTAAGTTCAAAGTCTCAAAGGTGGGGTAAAGGTTGCTAATCTGCATTTGCTACTTCACCTTTATATGTAAACATTGTCAGGATTTGAGATGATGATCGAGTTAAAATATCTGCTTCCAAATTGAGCCTTATTAAATTGACTCTCTAACCGGTGCAAAAGGAACCTTACCCTGAAGGCACCAAAACTAGGTTTGATCTGGAAGCATAACATACATGAGAATCAATGGAAACACCTTCAATAATCCTGTCCCATTTTTAAATTTGTGAGAGGTGCAGCTACCACCGCTGCAGTCATGAGGATGACGCAGAACAATGAGGGTGCTGACCAGGTGGTCAATATGGAAGGCAGTGAAAGATCCTGATCATATGAGGCCATGAAGGTCCTTGAGGCACCATGTCCCTACACACCCTATAAATTTTAACACTTTCTAACTCAATAAAGTAGTCTTTACTGCCCATCTTTTTGTTTTGACGTTTATACTAAAAAACAGCTTCAATCCCATTTTTAAACTTCAGCGTCAGTCAAGAGAGTTGTTATGCTGAGAAAAGTGGCGCTCACTACAGGGGGCTTCAAGCTGAAAAAGTGAAAATGTCTATCACAAACAATAAAGAATTATAGCAGTCAAGAAATAAAACCTGCTGATCAGTTGGTAAGCATCGCTCAATGGATTAGTACAAAGCATTTGGAAGCACTGCCCATGAAGCCTGAAAGCTTAGAATTCTGTGCCATGATCTGGTACACTCTGCAATCTATTGATGGTAATCAGTACCAACTTCAGTAAAAGAACCTCAACAAAATTTTCCAACCTCTTAAAAGGCGTTTATTCAGTGGGATGCCGATCAAGTCGCTCCCACACTTCTTGGGTGCCTTTTACCATGCAAGATCTTATGCCTCGGCCCAACTACAAGTTGGAGAGATAACCTTGGGACTGAGAGTTATCCGCAAAATTTAATCCATCATGAAATTCATTACCTCCTACACTTAATTGGTTTGCAACATCATGAAGTCTCCCAACAACTAGGGCTTACCCAAACTTTACACTCTCATGTTGTCAATTTTCTACAACGCAGCAACAACCTTTGTCCATGACTTTTGAGAAGTCATTTTCAATAACCAACGTCAAATCAACAATGCCCAAAACCAGATTTTGGTGTTTGATAGCGGAATTTCAGACTAACTTAAAGACCAGCTGTAGTCGAAATGTATATCTCCTTATGGATTCTTGGAACCAACGTCTCCACTAAGTTAAAAACCTGGTATGAACTCTCCAACAACACTATTAAGAGCTGTCCTTTTGAGACTTCACCTATGGGAGTGAAGGCCTGATGGCTCTGAGGGGCCCAAAGGGCCTGAAGGTCCCCTCAGGCCTCAAAGGCCAGTTTGCACTGCAGTTCCTATTCCTGATAATCCCAAAACCCTTTGAGAAAGGACATTTTGGCACCCCTAGCCGCCTTATGGGATCAAATCCATAATGTGGCTTAGGAATGTAAACTCTGAATGAACAGAGTCCCCTTGACCCTAGGGTCTTGATTGAGGCCCTATCAAATAAAATGGATAATCTTAGCACATTCACCAAGCTTGCCAATAGTTACATTTCCCAGCTCAAACAAACCTTATGAGGGTTTGACACCAGCTTCAACAACCTAGAAAGTCAGCTTCTTCTTCACCGCACTGATCAAAGCATTAAATGATCAGATTGCTTACAAGTCCTCCATCTCCTCTCTCAAAAAAGAACGGAAAGTTATCCAAGAGGACCTCAAGGTCCTAATATGATGGTTTGATCAGCAGGCCACCTACAGCTATGCGGAAAATGAGATTTATGAGCCTGCACTGTTTCTTGGTATTAATACTCTCTCCACTCCTCTTGTAACTAATTTAAAATCTAGTTTTAAGGATAAGTTCACTCCTAGCCAGTAAAATATTGCTTCTTTCTTGAATGCATATGAGAGTTCCTTGGAAGAGGCCAAAAACTGGCAAAAAGTAAATAATATCTACTCCTGCCTTAACAACACCTCTTGGGAGATTATAAGTTACCATCTAAAAGAATGCCACACCTGGGAACTGGTCCATACTGCTTATAGAAGAATTTGGCAGCAACCATACCATGGCCAATAAAGAGC
The DNA here is from genome assembly GCA_022478985.1 of Massospora cicadina. Lineage (NCBI taxonomy): Eukaryota > Fungi > Entomophthoromycota > Entomophthoromycetes > Entomophthorales > Entomophthoraceae > Massospora > Massospora cicadina. Next base: position 109,810 of record JAKSZP010008048.1, read on the forward strand.
AAGCATTCATGGGTATCCTCCTGAACAATTAGAGAGCCCAGTGGAGTTTTCCAGCCGTTTCTTCGCCCAAGTGCATCCCTTAGTAATTATAAACTGCATTACCTCGGATGCTGCGATAACATGTCATCTCCAAATTGGGACCTCATCCTGAGGTTCAAAGGCATATTATTGACCAAAAAATGGTTTTATTTGCATTTGGGAAATCAAGGAAGCGCTTAATGAGATCCCTGTGTCAACCTTACATCCTAAAACTACTGCCTCTGACTCCTCTAACTGTCCTCAGGTCCATGTTGTTGAGAATCAGAAGGATCCTTGACCCTGATGCACTTAAAGTAATAGCTTCTGTCACAGTTCCAAGACATGCTGGAAAAAACTTGCTGAGAATGTGGGAAAAACCATCAGCATGAAGAATGAGGAGCTCCATGCTGAAATCTCTAACACGCCCAAGACTCATCCATGACCACTAACAACCCTGGTGCTATTGAACTTGAAGAAGAAAGTTTTTGTACCCAATGATAATAAAAAACTTAAAACAACTTACTCTTCTTCCATTGAATCTCCCATTTTTTCATGCTACCTTCAGGTTCAGACATCTGGTTACCCGTTTCGCCATTCATGTTCATAAATTTCCAGTTCTCACCATCATCAACAGCAGTTTCCCCATGAATGTCATTTCAATTAAATTAATGAAAAGTTCAAGATTGCTCAAGGCTTGCCGCATTATATGGTGTATAAGATGGATAAGCCACAGTGTACACGATCCATAAGGGTTTATTCTTCCCTACCTGTCCGATTTGGGAAGCTTTCTGTAAATACCCCTGTCATTGTACTGGATAGCCTTAGCTATGAACTTCTTCTCAGAACTCAGTTCTCTGAGACTACTATGTGATAGTACATTATTACGAATGTTTTCTTTCCCTACTGGGACATTGGGTTCCCTAATCTTCAAAACCTCACATGACTCCAAAGTGGATGTTAAGGCTTGCATGCCTATTAAAGAGTGAGAGCGAAATTAATCAACTTGAGTATCACATAATGGGCTCTTGAGTCCATTTGGCCCGCATACCATTGATGGCCATGAAGGCATGCCAATCTGTCTACCTAGAATTACCACTATACCTCTGAAGTCACAGGTTTTTTGTTGACACTCAGTTTCATCTTTCATTCCCTCTGAATACCTGCTAAGATCTGAGGTCTAGATAACCCATCTTCCAAAGAGATCTAACCTGTCTTGGGATTCTAAAACCCGCCTATGCAGGATCCATATTAGTGTTGTTGGCTAACCTTACTTACAAACCTAGGAAAGTGGTCCCAAATAGTCCCACCGCGTAAGTTTGCCACCTACCAGTGGAGGCTGTCAATGACATCCGCAGCTTTGAAAGTCAGAGATATAGTGGTTTTGAGACGCCCCTGTCAGTGGCTCTAGTCAACAACTGTATCAGAAATGAGCTCATTGGGGAACAACAGCGCAAGCTAGGTTTTATTAGAGGAATACTCAGACCTTTTTTTGTCCTCAACATACAGTTTTGGGAAAATGAGTGGGGATCTACATCATGTGAAGACTGAGGACGCTCCCCTCCTTTTGCTCCTGACCTTACCAAAAAAGTAAGTCTGAAAAAGCTCAGATGGCAGTAGAACTCAAACAACTACTCGAAGCTAAACTATATGGTGCCTAACGCAGCCCTTGGGCCTCCCTCCTCCTCTGGTCTAAAAAGAAGGATGGCAGTCATCAGGTTATGATGAGCTACCACAAGACAACTCCATCACAAAGAAAGTCAGTTATCTTTTGCCCTAATAAATGACTCTCACCGCTTGCTCGCTAGGTTGCACTACTTTTCTGCAATGAACCTTGCCAGAGGATATTGGCAACTGGAGCTCGCCCCTCAAAGTCTTATCCAAGTGTGAACATTTAGCCAAAGAAGGGCTATTTGAACCCAAGAGGATGCCCCAGGACCTTTGCGATGCGCTGTCACCCTTCTAACACCCCATGAACAGGATCCTCAGGGACTTAAAATTATCATGTGTCCTTGTATACCTTAATAATATCACTGTCAATATTCAAACTTTTTATAGTCATGTGGAGCACTTTTGAGAAGTTCTCAATCATATCAGGAAGGCTTCATTAAAAATTAAACTCTCGAAATGCTCCTTCTTCCAGTCTGAAATGGAGTTCCTTGACACATTTTGTCAAAAGATGACATCCAGCCAATATGGGACAAAGTTGACGCCATTGAAAAGATATAACGCCCCCAGAGTTTGAGGGATATTAAGGTATTCCTTGGCATGGTGGGCTATTATAATCGGTTTATCACTCAGTTACTGACCTGGCAGAGTCACTATGTTACCTCCTGAAGAAGAACATGCCTTTTGAGTGGCGGCCGGTGCAAGAACAGGCTTCTTATACATTGAGGACTTCCCTTTGCACTAAACCCAATTAAGTCCATCCATGTTTTAATCAACCTTTTTGATATTCACAGATGCAAGTGATGTTGCTTTTGGGGCCATCTTAGACCAGCACGATGAAAATCAGGACAATCACCCAGTAGCTTATTTCAGCAAAACCTTGAGCAGGGCCAAACAGAAATATAGCGTTACTTAACAAGAATGCATGGCTGTCTTGTAGTGATCAAGATTTCTTAGCCCTTTCTCAACGGCACCCACTTCACCATCATTATTGATCATTCCTCGCTCTGATGGATGCAGCAAATGGAGGACCCAGATGACCAATTAGCCATATGGGCCCTAAGGCTGCAGAGCTACAATTTCAATATTGTCCATTTTTCAGGAGCGATTCACCAGAATGCTAATAGTCTCTCTAGAATACCGGTACTGGCCACCTTGACCACTGAGGAATACTGAATGTACAATATAGTTGGCTAACCTGAAAGCTGGGAATTGGAGACTCTTGAGATTCAAGCTGAGCTCCAGAAGATGACCCAAGACACTCAGATCAAGGATGGAAAAATTATATAAGAGATCAATAAAAGATGGCTCCCCTACATCTTCCATTCTTCATGAACTGACGTTATCTTAGAAGGGATTGTGATTGTGGGACACTGGGCACTAAAGAATAGTTACAAGCGGTTAAAGACACGATGTTACAGGTATGGAATGGTAGAAACCATCCAAGAGGTCTTGGAAGCTTATATGACTTGCTAATCCAAATATCAAGCCATTACTCAAATTCAGCACTTGGTCATTGCCACGGTGGGTCCCTTTAATGTCTTTAGCAATAATGTAAAAGGCCTCTTCCCACCAAGCTGCGTGACCATAAATATATTCTCCTAGCCATGGACCATTTGGCTAAATGGGTCAAAGCGATTTCCAACCCTGCTGCCACAGCAAAAGCCACGGCTTTTTTTGTGTATTTAATCCGTTTTCCCCATCATGGATGCTCACATACTTTATTTTCAAACAATTGGTTGAATTTCAATTCACATTCAGTCAAAGAACTTGTTTTATTTTTTATACTAGCCAGAGTTTCACTGCCCCTTACAAATCCATCAATTAATGGGGCATTAGAATGTGCTATTGGAACCCTTGTTCTATCTTGCAAAAGATGGTCGCCTCCAATCCTGCTCACTGGAATCATTATCTGTCTAGCGCTTTACTTTCTTACAGAATAAGCTACAATTGAATCATTAAGATGTCACCTTTCAAGGCTCTATATGGGCGTTCTCCCACTGTTACCAAGTAGCGTTTAGCCATTGCTTGAGGCCTCCACACCTGAGAACTTAGATTTAACTAAGTGGGCCTTAGCCAAGAAATTGTCTGGCTTCAGGCCCTAGCCACATAAGGCATTGTCACCATCACAAAAAGGAGACTTCTTGATTTAATTTTGGGTGACCCTCCTTACCAATTTCAATTAGGTTACCTCATTTTCTTATCACCATTGAACTGGAGGTTGTTAGAATAAATTCAACATTCTTTGTTCTAACCCATATAAGGACATTCACAGGGTAAAGTCTGAGTAACTATAGCAGATACTAATCAGGGGACAGAGGTGAATTAAGTACATGTTGATTCCTTCAGCCCTATACCCTTCTCTGACAGGACCTTGAAGGAGACATAGTTGGAATTTGAGATGATGAGTGAGTCGAAATACCTGCTCCTGAATCAAACTTTTTGTAAAACTAACCAGATGGATTCCTCTTAATAATATCAGAATTAGGGGTGTCATTTAGTTGGGCGCGATTGCAGTTAATCATCTAGTTTGATATTATTTAATGGTATAATAATTATTAATCAGTTTAGGTTTGGCAGAATCTTCATTTACCGCCAATTGCCATACATGGGTCATTGTTTGAATTTCCAGTGGAAAGCTGATGAGTTTGTTAACAATTGTTCGACTATGGTTCTGCTGACTAAATCAGAGCACCAGTGACTCATGCCAATGATGCTCGAAATTTATAATTATATTATTATTTTATATACAATTAACTAGCGACTTATTCTGAGGATAGGTATAGCTAATCTAATATTCAGTTTATCAGATGAGTGGATTGGGAGGGAATTGCTGCCATAAATGATCGGTAATTTATCAAAGTTCCAGCTTTGATGGCTGAGGGGTTTTCATAGTTGCAATAGGCTATAGTATAAATAGTCATTCTTCCCTCCAAATAAATATCTCTTTCGCCCATTCTTATTTTAATTGTTAGTAGTTAGTCTGCTAGATTAGGAAGAAATGGGACTAGAGATCCCTGAAGTAGGCGCGGGGTGATGCGCCTGGAGTAGATGATGCTGCCAGCTCCCAAACCTCCTCCCTATGTTGAACTGGCAGTAACCTGGCCAACCAGCCACCAATGACAATGTGCTAACTAGCCATCATCCCTGCGGCGTGCAGTGTAGGAGTTACATAGCTGCTCAGGATGGGGGATGGACTTGCTGGGGTATGCCCAGATGAGTTATTGAAGGGTCAGGAGGGTGGGGCAGTGCAGGAGTGACTTGCCCACCCACGATGGGGCAGGTCTTGCCAGGGCACAAGTAGGACCCCGGGTCTAAGGCGAAATTGTTGGTCTGCTGTGTTGGTGGTTGGACGTGGTCCTGAAGGGGGTTGTTACACCTAGGAAGGCAAAACATCAAGGGTCAACCAGTCTCCATACTGGTTGGCCTGGCACACTAGCAGAGCTCACTGTTTGGAAAAGTGATTCTCTGACAAAGCTTTAATAGATTGACTCTCAAACCAGCGTAAATTGGATCTTACCTTAAAGGCGCCGTAATTAGATTCAATCTGGAAGCATCACATGCATGAGAATTGATGGAAACACCTTCAAAAACCCCATCCCTATTTACCAAATCATGAGAGGCGTGGCCCCCACTGCTGCAGTCATTGGGATGATGCAGAACAATGAGGGCGCTGATCATACAGTCAATCAGGAAGGCAGTGAAAGACCTTGATCATATGGGGCCATGAAGGTCCTTGATCCACCATGTCCCTACACACCCTATAAATACAGATGCTTTATAACTAGATAAAGTTTTCTATATTCACCCCATTTTTTATTTTTTGACCTCTCCATCAATTTACAGCTTTGAGCCCATTTTTGAACTTTAGCATCAGTCAAGAGAAATCATCATGCCAAGAAACATCTTTGATAGATTTGTCATGGCCTCTGATTGAAGTTTTATAAAATTCTGGATTAATATTCTTAACGCTTTCTCAGGCTTTTTGATTTTATTACTTGCAATTACATGAGCTATTAAAGCAGGGTTTACAGGTTTTTTCTCATATGTCTTTGAAAGGAGACATTTTGATAAATTAATGAAAACTTATCTTAAGCTAATAATGCACTTGGGAGGTGTTGGCCCAGAGTAATGGATTAGCAGTTGTCATCTTGCTTAGTATTTAAACCAACATTCCATTTACTCTTTCTACATTCCCAAAAGTTAAAGGTTGTAAGTCTCTGAGAATAGTCGTTGAAAACCATGTTATTGCTAAGATCCACACAATTTCTTGATTTAAAGTTTTTCATATTACCTCATAGTAAACTCTAGGGAAGCTGTGCCTAGTAAATATGTTTTGATATAAAAATTTAGTAGTAGCTTTAGCAGTCTTCTCAGGAATAATGATTGCTTTGACCCACTTTGTGAATTGATCAATTTTTAGCATGGATGTATAAATTCTATCCTGTGTATTCAGGTAATATACCTATGACATCTAAAATTGGTGGTATGAATTAGCTGCTGCGGGGTCTTGGGCTGATACTTGTACTTGGCCTTATGCGGCCTCTGCTTTTTATAAGTGATGCAAGCGTTTAAGACTTCCATTACAGAGTCCAGTATTTCTTCCTAATAGTAGCAATCTTTGATCCATTTATACGTTTTCTTGGATCCTTCATGACCTATGGTATTTTGGGCTTCAATTATAACTGATACCTATTCCGAAGGATGTAAATAAGGTATCCAATCAATTCTGTTTTTTTGTAAATTGATCCATCAATAACCCTCATATTTTGAGAACGTCATTTAAGCATCTTCTAACTGGTTTATCTTCGTCCTCCTATGAGTCTAGCTTCATGAGTAGGTCGTGCATCGTTGAGCTTGACTATTATCATGGTATATTAGGGGCATTCAAGTTAGTCCATCTACATTCATATGCTTTATTCCAGCTTAATGGATTTATACAGAGTTGTAGTGCTTAAGCTTGAAAGTCCATCAGACTAATATTCCTGTTAGACCTTTCATGTTTTGCAGCCACTTAGTAAATAACGGCTGTCACAACTGTAGAGTTTGTACCATACAAGAAGGGTCAGAAATGTTTCACCACCAGGAGAACAGATAAGAACTCTTTCTCTGTGACGTTATAATCTCTTTCAAATTCATAAATTGTTTTGCTATAATATAAAATTAAATTATCAATGCCGTTATAATTCAGTTGAGAAAAGATGGCGCCTACAGCTAAGTTGGAGACATCAGTAAACAGGATAAATGGCTTCCCACAGTCCAAATGACATAAGATCAATTGTCTTGTCAACAAACTCTTCATTGACTCGAATGCAGTTCATTACTCTACTCCTTATACAAAAGGGGCGTTTTTGGCAAGCAGTTGGACAAGAGGTTTGGAAGTTTGAATCAGAATAGGGATAAATTGATGGTATTATCCCATCATATTAAGAATAACTGCATTTCATAAAGGCCTTTCAGATCAGGCATCTTGGAAATTGCTTCAACTTTATCATAAAAGGGTTGAACTCCTTCCTGCAACATGGCATGTCCCAGAAAAAGCCAAGTCCTGCTGGAAAAGGTACACTACGCAGATTTTATTTTATATGATTTTCATTTAGTCATTGAAACACTAACTTGCGGTGGTTTAAATAATTGGTGAAGGTTTTGAAAAATCGTTATGCCATCTAGGTAAACAATTATACAGCTGAATTTAAGATCTTGCTTGATGTAATCCCTTGCCTGTTGGAATGAGGCTGGAGCATTGCATAATCCCTTATGGAGCCAAGTAGGTTGAAATTTCCCTTCCATGAAAATCAACGCACATTTTTCTAAGTCTTGAGGTGAAAGATCCATCTTCCAATAACCGCTGGCAAAGTCCATTGTGGAGAAGAAATTTGAGCTGTAGATTCAGTCCTGGGCATTGTCAATCCTTGGAATCAGATAGCTTTTCTTCTTAGTGAGGCTGTTTAGCTTCCTGAAATCCAACACTATTCTATGACCACTGTTCTTCTTTTTTATGAGTAACAGCGGGGATGCCCATGGACACTAAGGGACTTATTTAAGCCGGCATCCAATAGTTTCTTGAGCTCAATTTTCGTGCATTGCGCCTCTACCTTTGACTTCCTGTATGGCTTTGACCAAATAGGTATGAATCTCCTACGTCAATACTATGTATCTAGCCTTTCTTATGACCGTAGTCAACATCTGACGTACAAAAACATCCTGATAATCTTCAAGTGATTGATGCACTTTCTCAAGTTCATCCTGACTTAACAATCGGTATTTGGACTTGAGGAGAATCAAAAATTAAATTGCTAGTGAGTCGACCAAACTCAAGGTAATTACCATAAAATGTACCTCGTTAATTCATCAATAATAATTAATTGACATTTCAAAATTTCTTGATGATCCTTGACTTTTATGTCATTGTTGATTAATTTCCCAAGTAAGAGCTCAATAGGCCAAAGATAGGCTGGAATAAGGACTCCTTGCAAAACTCTTGGTATAAACCTAATTACTTTATTGGCAATAGTATCATGTAGCAAGCAGTTTAGGGTATACTCAAGATTATATTTGTGAAAAATACTCTTTTTTCTTAATTTAATTTTTACCTCCTTTGTGGCATAGAATGGTATTCCCTCTGCAGAACCTACTAAGTCAGGTGGCTTTATTTGTTTCTTACAGAGTTAGAATATTGTAAATGTAAAGCAGAAACAGGGTATTTGATCAGAAAAAAGTAATTTTTCTTGCTGGAATCTTTATTATCCAGTAAAACAACACTTTGTAGTTCAGGAGTGATAAGTATCCTTCTTTTAAACTGATGACTCCTTCATTTTAATTATAAACTGCGTCCTAAATAGTATACAAATTGATTGTCTCTAAGGCAACTGAAGGAGTTGAAAATACTAACTTTCCAGCTCAGATTGGCAGAGATGAGTACTTATCTGCTGCCTTACTGTTTTTGGATTGGTGTTACTATACTCTTGAGTATATTCAAGGTCTGGGACAATCTTATTCTTCTTAAAAAGTTATGACAACAAAGTATTGATAGGTGATCCCATATCCAAGTTAGTCATAACTTGGATCTTTTGAGTTACCATTTCCACTTTGGTAATGTTTCCTCCAAACTTCGGTGAAAGAGCTAACTTCTCTTTAATGCAGACTTGCATAAGTCTTTCAGGCAGTCTCAAGATACTTCTTATTGATCTCTAGGAGACCATGGACGTTCAAGATGGGTCATATCATATAGTCTAGGTACTGATCTGTATCACAGTCTGTATTATTTATTTTGAGCACCATACATCCTGACTGAGATAAATGCCTTCAGGAACCTGGGTGTCGTCAATGCTATTGGCATTAAATGATCCAGAATGTCAAGCTCAGCAGGTGAACCTAGAACTTACCTGTACTCTTGTGATTCCCTTCAGAGTTGGCATCAAGTTTGTTTTCAATGCAGGCGAGATGAGCAATTGCCAATGTTTCACTTTTTAGGTACTTTAGGATAGTCAGCTGAAGAGATACCTGATCCTAAGCTGACCTTCCTTTTCCCTGCTTCACAAAAGCAGGGTTCTTCTTGAAGCACATATCCTTGGTATTGATGTTCTACTTACATTAGTTGCATCTTGATTTCTTCTCCTTCTTAGGCTTTTCTTTCTCAAAGGCATCACTCTGGGCTTCATGGATGCCTTTCATAAGGTCTCTGGCTTGTGTATGTCAACTAAATCAAGCAGGGCTTTCTTAAGGTTTAAGCCAATTTTGAAGTTTCTTGACGGATGTGATGTTCATGGCTAGGTTGGGGTTATCATGTAGCCCAGCAACGACAATGGCTACAGCATTGTCCAGAGTAAGCATTTCAAGGTCAATAGCGTTTGGGCCTCTATATAACAGCAATCAGCAATTTCAGAAAGAATTTCATTATGACATAGTGCAATTCTCATGAAGGCCTATTTCTTCATATCATCTCTGCTTTGATCTGAATTCCTTAAAGAGCGCTTCTTTTACCTCCCTCCAGGTATACAGGTCATCTATATGAGGCATTATAACCTCTTGATCATACAGCTTTAAGAATAAAGACTATGCTTCACCTTTTGATGATTGGTTGTACCTTCCATTGCAGCTTCAAGGTTGTGGAGAAAAGATGCGATACTCCCTTCATCAAGTGTAAACTTGTCCTTGAACGTAGGCTCAAGTTGGTGGCCTCCAATCTGGTAACAACATCTACTCCTTGAGCTTCAGACTTGGTAATCTTAATTTCTTATGTCGCTCTATTCAACTTGATGTTTGAGTCAACGTATCTGGTCCTGTAAAGATTGAGATGTTGAACCAAATCCTCCAATATAAGTCCTAATGCAACCACCATCAGATTAATGTTTTTTCAAGGACAACTTTAATGTTTCCTAAGTTCTTAATGCAGAAGTCCAGATTGTGAATTAATCAGCAAGTGGATAAGCATTATGTTTTTAAAAGCTTATTCTCATTTTCCAACACTTTAATGCGCCGATTTGATTCATCCTTCATTTCTTTGCAATCATTCTCTAATAAGGCTTGTCAGTTTTATCTTTCAACTCTTCTGTATGAGTAAACAGCATTTATAAGCTTTTTTTGGAGATAATAGACTTCTTTGAAGTCTTTTGACTGGGGATTTAACTCTCAAGTCACTCTCCTATTTGTGAGTTACCAGTAATGGAAAGAGTAGACGCCTGATTCACACAGTTTATTAGATCATGTTTGACCTTAGCTACCTGAGAATTGACATTGTGTGCCACTGATGAATTCTCAGAGGTTAAATATGACTCCAGTTTATCAATTCGTCATAGGGCTTGCTCTACCTGTGCCTTAAGGAAGGAGATCTGTTTTTTCTCCTGCTGACGGCTAGTGGAAGCTTGACCTGCCATTTTGCCATGTGCTTCGCTATCTTGAATTTGGAGATCCTCAGCAAATGCATTGTGTATTCGCTTAGTATTTTTGTTTGAAACCAAGATGTCTTTTCAAAGGAGCATTACAACTTACTCCACATACTTGATAACATCGAGATTGGTAATCACCATCTGCTTATGGAGCTGACTAATGTAGGAATGGTTCAAATCAATCCAACAGCGTACATATTCTATATTTTGTGATGCTAAATTATATACCTTCTTGTAGGCCATCCAAAAGGCCTCTTGGGTATTGACATGATGGCGGAGTTCCTTGTTATGGATTTCTAGTAAATTTATGATATGATAAAGTGCTGGTTGTACTAATTGCAAAATATAATGAGAGAGATTTGCACTTGCTCCATAACACACTGGGAGAGAACTGGATTTATACAGGTTCATGAGAGATCTGTCCACAGCAGATGCCCTATTGCGGTTGTTTCTTTCTCCTAGGGCAATGAATTATCAAAGTAAGTTAAATTTGATTTCCTTACTAAGAATATATGTTAGATGGCAAGATTTGGGAATCTTCATTTTATTTTCTTGGACTTCTTCAAATGTGAAGTTGTATGATCATCCCATTCAGTAATATTCTTCACCATTTCCATTGTGTACCCAGTGGTGATACTATCAATCAGATTTTTTCCTTGGTGCGATTAATTAGGTGCAGGCATTGTCAAGCGTTGGGTGAGCACCTGTAGCGAGCACCAGCCTGTAGGTTTTCCATTTTTGTGACACATGGTGCTTTGTTTAAGAATCCCAAACGCTAATACTTGGGGCACTATACGACTTACAACATAAATTTTATTTATTTTGAGGGTTCCAAGTCACGCTTAGATCCTGTATGCTAGAGTATCTTTTTACGGAAAGATCAGTGAAAAGAACTTATTTTAAAATTTTACTAAAAAGACATATAGGTTATATTGCCTAACTTAATTTTAATATAAAATGAGTTTTTAACCTTTACATACAAAAATATGAATCCAAAGAAGTTCAATGAAATTAATAGAGGGGGAGATCTGGATGGTAGACTCTTGGTCTGGCGATATATCCTGACTTAAAGATTACTTTGTGCATATACTTGATAGGTAGAAAAGGTATCTTGCAATGATCAATATAGATGAGACTTGGCATCACTTAGGTTAATCATTGGGTAAATTATTAAACCTTACCCTTTTGTGGGTACGTCTTATTTACTTCCTCAAATGCCACCTGATGTATTAACCTGAAATTGTGATAATCCTTTGCCTTGGCTAACCAGAAAATCAATTTAATTATCTTAGGCCCAATTCATTCTGATGGAAATTTATTATTGTCATGTTGATCCTTGCCAAGTATCAATTTTCCATTATAGTTGTTTATAGGGAATTTTTAACCTTTTTCAGGTGTATGTGTTAATTCTCTAGTAGAATTCTGATAACTAATATTCTTTCCTTCATGCCAATACTCTGTTACCCAACTCTTGTTTTATAATAATCTGGATGATCTAAACTTATTTTTTCTTTTTAGCACTAGGTGGCCCCAACCTAAAGGGGGATACACCGATCAAAACTCTAAACTTATTTTTTCACCGCATACTTGTCAATGATATATTGACTGTGCCCACATGAACCATGATGCATGAGGACTTTAATAAACCTCCCAAATAGTCTCCAGTATCCATTGAGTTTAGTTGCTTAGATTATGAATGCTGAGAAACAATATTCTAAATAGTGTTCAGAAAAATCCTAAAGCGCTTTCAATTTGCCTAGAGAATTTTATAATCTAATTTAGTTACTTTTTGAACTAGATGGAGCTTAAATATGGCTACTGAACATAAACCCTTGTGGTAAAGGAGAGTAACAAAAATTAACTGACTATCTATGTTGTAAAATTCTTCTGCCACTACATTGGTCCGATTTGGATCCCATTATCGCCTCTGGTGTTAACTATTTAACCAAAGAGAAATTAATTTGTCTTTAACATAAACCTAATCTTACCTGATTCACCTTAAAAGTCATCAACTCCTTGTTTTGTTTATGTGCTGCCAGTTGTTAAAGATGCATTTTATTTAATTTAACCGAGGCAAGCTGACCAGGGGACAGGCATTACCAATATGTGTGTGGAAATGGTGGGGGGAAGAAAAGTGATGACTAGATATTAACGGGCACCCCGTGGTACAAAGGTTACCCCTGTTGCCAGCTGGGATCGCCAGGTGTGGGGGGAGTGGTGCTCTATTCCAGGGGGGTTGCCTCCACTATAGAGCAGGTGTGGAGGAAGAGGTCCATGTGAATGAAACAGAGCGGAAACCATGAATTTATGAGTCTCTGCTGTCTTGGTCTCATATGCCCATAGAGCCAGGCTTGGAAATGCTCCAGTAAATGGACGTGGAACCTATTGGCAACCTCATGGATGGTAGGGACCGTGCCCTTGAACGCCTTCAAGGCAATAGTGTGGATCGTCCACATTGCAATGGGTATCAATAGGGTGCACAGGGTGGATGAAGTTGGGGACAAAAGTTGGATCGCGAGGAGGCTCTTTGAGATAGAGAAATCCTGGCCGTCTCGGATCTTGAACAGGCGTGCGACTTCTCGCCATATGGCTTTGGATGGGGCAGGTTTCTAGGTGGTGGTGTAGGGAGCCCTCTCCTCTGCATACTGCGCAGGTTGCGTGGAGTGAGTGGGAGCAGTCCGCCGTTCTGTAGGTTCTTCTTAGGCAGCGCCAGGTGTTGGCCCTTACCCTCGGCTGGTGGTGGGAATGGTGAGTCATCCTCCATATTGCCTTTTGTGTGGATAGGTCATAGGGGATATCCAAGGCGTCTAGGTAGTTGATTCTGGCAATGGATGGGTTCAATGTGAGTATATCTCTGTAGGGGTGGTCTTCTGGCTTTTGTAATGCAAATTGGGATTTGGGTCATCCCCTTCCCTGCACTGTACCAGTGGTAGCGATGGTCCACCTCATGCGGTGGATGGTTCAGAGGAGGCGCTTAAAGTGAGTGGGGGTTCCATGCGGGCCCATTATGCTTGGGCGGTTAATGAGGTATGTTAGTAAGCTGGAAGGATGGTGAAGGTTGGTTATTTTGAGTGCCTGCGCGAAGTTGGTCCTCGCTGCCCTGGACCAGTGCTTCTGCAGGGGGATTCAGGGTTAGCACTTCCCCTATCTAGGTGCCCAGGATGTGGTTGGCATGGCTCTTGAGATCTATCAGGCCCATGCCCCCGCTGGAGCATGGGCCATACAGCGTCTCAACCTGGACTGGTGGGCGGGATTCAGGCCACAGTCAACCCTGGATGAGTGTATGGATCGACGTTATAAAGGTGGGGGAGAAGGGGATTGCATGTGCTGGAAACCACAGCATTGGGAAGATGAGTGAGTTGGAAACTTCCACTCGCCCCATTAACCCAGGGGATTTACTCTTGAGGGAGGCGATTCTGTTTGATATCCATTGTAGCAGGTTATTTTCTATCATCTCGCTTGCATACCCACCTGTTTCCAACCATATCCCAAGGTGGCGGACAGGGGTGGTGGTGGGGGGTAAGCAAAGGGTAGGGCGAGCGTTTTTTGCATCTTGGGTTGTGTGTGGTGGGGGATGTGGTCCAGTTGGTGGTGTACTTTCCAAGGAGGATAATTTCAGTTTTCCGTTTATAAAGAGATGCGCTGCTCACCATGGAATATTCCTCTAGGGTGCGCTCCAGCTGTCAGGCGTCGCTGTTTTCAGTTATACCTGTTACACAGTCATCTGCAAAGGCTAGTATCTTGAAAGGGGTTGGCCTGGCGCAGTTAGGCCCCTGAGGCATGAGTTGGCAACGTGGAGGAGTGGGTCAAAGCTGAAGTTGTACAGTAGCGGGCTGAGGGGGCCCCCTTGCTTGAGCCCTTTGCGCAGGGTGATCCTTTCAGTCAGGAAACCCAGGCCACATACCGCCATTGAAGCGGATTCCGAGAGGATCATTTCCCAGTTGATGAATCTGGGTGGGAGGTTGAAAGCATGTAGGCATTCTTTTAGGTATGACCAGATAACGCGATCGTAAGCCTTCTCCTGGTTAAGGAATACCAGGGTACACGTTGCTTTGGATTGGCATACATTGGCGACGGAGTGTATGTTAGACCATATGGAGCGCCCTGGTGTAAAACCAAATTGGTTGAGTGATAGGGCTTTTGAGGCTAGTTCTCCCAGTCTGGTGGCTAGAATTTCTGTGAGTAGTTTAGTAACAGTATTAGAGAGTGCTATTGGGCGCCAGTTGGCCAGGTCCAGTCTGTCGCCCTTTTTGAATAGGGTAATGACATAGGAGTCCTGGCCTCCTGGGAGGAGACGTGTCTCCACACAAGCACTGGTTCATAGATGCTAGGAGGAGGGGGCGATCTGTTTAAAGTATGTTTTATAAATTTTGTAGGGTATCCCATCAGGGCTGAGCATTTCCTACATGGTGCGCCACGGACTGTATTCCAGAGCTCCTCCTGCGTTATCAGGTTTAGGAGACTATAGTCCAACGGTGCCCTCTGTATTCTGGCGGATGTAAAAAGGTTTTTAATTTTGGGTGTCAGGTGGGGTGTCACGGTAAAGTTTGGTGTAATAGCAGTGAATTTCCGCCTTGACCTCCATTGGGCCAGTTACCACAATTCCATCAGCTTTTCAGACCTGTGTGCACTGAGGCAGGTTGCCTCAGGAGTGGTGTTGGTGAAAGAAGAACGCCAAGCAGGTCTCGCCTTCTTTTATGGGCTTCCCTTTCCACGATACTTTGATTCTGTGTTGGTGTTCATGGATGAGGACGTTGAGGCGGGCAGAAATTGCCGCCCATTTGCGCCCCCAGTTTGGGCTGTATCCAGTTTTTGGGGTATTTAGTTCAAGGTGGTTGAGTTCTGCCAGGGTGCATCTGATCTTGACAGTATCCGCGGTGTATTTGCGTGAAGTGATATGGCAGTTCTTTTTTTATTAGTTCAGATTTAAATTTTTCCCACGTTTTGATGGGATCTGATGTGAACAGGGTAGTGAATTTTGGGTTTGAAGCTTCATGCTCAACCCATTCAGAAATTTTGGGGAGTTTTATATTTTCCAGGTATAGCTTCCTCCAGGGCCTCATCCACGTCTGAGTCCTGTTTTGTGTGAGCTGCACTGAAACTAGATGATGGTCGGAGAAATTTATTTTTTGTGGCGAAGTTAGTAATATCCAAGTGACAGGATTTCAGCGTGAGGATGTGGTTGATGTAATTCATTGAGATGAGCATACCCTCATGTATGTTGTGGTGGGTTATGTGGGGGAGGAGTGGGGCCCCAGGGGGGAGGGTGTCATACATACCAAGGGATGCCTTCATCATGTGAAACTTAGAGTGTCCTGGTGGGTATCCCCTGGGGTTGGGCCATTGGTCCATGGTGGGATCATCCCAACAGTTGAAATCGCCCAACATGATAGTGTCCGGTGGGAGGTTGAGCGTCAGGATGGATTTGAGGAATTGTTTCCACTTGGACATGATGCACAGTGCATAGATACATGCTATTGACAGTGTGGCCTCTTAGTTTGCGATCCTTGCAATTAGGATGCGGCCATCTAGGTGATATGAGGATTCAAGGATTTTTAATTTTTTGTTATTATTTCAGATGACCACCCCACAGTGGGATGTCCATATCAACTGGGACAGTGAGACCTTGGACGCCCGGGATCCTTCTTCCCCCTGTAGACAGTGGGTCTCTTGGATGGCCAAGATGTCTACCAGAGGTTTGCGCAGGAAGTCCAGTTTTTTGGCTCAGGACGCTTGAGCCCTGGCTCCTGCGATGTTTAGCATCCCTATTGACACTGAGGTGCCCGCGGCGCCTCAGGAGCAGTTGGGAGGGCCTTCCAGCCCTAGTCCCCCACTCATTGTCTTGGACTTTCTCCGTGTGGCTAGGCCATTCTGCTATGAGGCTTCCAACTTTTTACCTTGTGATGATTTCGTGTGGATATTGTTTTGATTGGGATTATATTAAGCTTTTCCACACATGATTTTGGCCGATTTGAGTTGGTGTTCTGATTGGCTCCCAATGTTTCAGGGTTTGATTTTGGCGCTCTGGGCCCTGTTGGAGCATCCATAGTGGATTTGTAATGTCCCAGTAGGTTTATTTGAGTTGGTATCACGTGGTGATTCTGTCAGCTTTAGAAAATTTTCTGTATGGGTTGTCCGATCTGACTGTTTGGTTTAGAAATGCATTCTCCATGGTTGCTCCAGCTTGGGAATTAGTTTCTGATTGGCTGGTTTGGCCAATTTCCTATTTGTCCATCTGGATTTGACTTGAGGCGATGGAGGAGGTCGTGAGAGATGCAGCCTTAGCTGCTGCCCGCTTGCAGGCCTTATGTACCTGTTTGCATATTTTGGGTGAGATTGGGTCAATGAGGACGTAGTGTCCATCCTCTCCCCAGAGGAAAGTGTGTTTGGCGTCGACCATTCTTCTGAAGGACTCTTCATCTTCATCTATGGCATCATCGCAAAAGTCTGGGGTCATGATGCCCTCTTTTACAGGGCACGCATGCTCCTTGTGCCCCAGTGCAGTGCAGTGGTTGCAGATGAGGGGTGCGCGATCCAGTGTGACTTGGAAAGGTTTTGACACTCCCCTGTCTGGAAGATGGAAAATCGCGGTGCGTGGGATTTTAGTTAAATTATTGGCCATGTTGGGGACTGGGTCAATTACAGTGATTGCCTTTCCTGTGCACAGGTTTGACATCAGGTGGAAACACTATAGTTTGAGTTGTTTTATTTCTCCATAGCTTTGGAGGCCAAATCAGAGTTTGTCTTCAATAAACTTATTGGGGAGGTTGGTGGGAAGCAATTTGAAAGAGATTAACAAAGTGTTTTCTTTGTTCCATCTGGTGCGCGCGGTGTGCACAATTTGTTTGCCCTTGGGGAGGGAAAATTGACACAGACTTTTGCTGTGGCATCTGCATCCTCTTCAGTTTTTAAACCCATATCGATCCAGCCATAAATATGATGTGGGTGGTAACGTATACTGTGTGGGGAAAGAGGGAGGCCTGTGCCTCACCTACCTTTTCCCACAGAGTTGGGGAATTGACCCCTAAGAAAAGTCAGAGCCCATGTTCCACTTTTGATAGGGACTGCACGTACTGTATCTTCATGTATTGGTTTTTTTGTTGTAAATTCCACAAACCCAGGCGGTGTTTGGGTTTGGGGTTTCTTGGCGGCGTTGGCTCCCAGTCCCCCTCCAGGGCGTTTTTTGCCTTTGGGTGCACCGTTTTGGCCATTGCCTGATATGACTTTCGCCCAGTTTTGTTGGGTTTTATTAAATTCGCTCATCTCACCTATGTGATTATCAAAATCTATCTGCTCGAATCAAATCTTGGTAACTGAATTATTATTATGGGAAAGAAAAGCCGCCAGTTGCTAAAGATATAACTAGTGATAACTGTGAGCCTTTTTGGTTAGGGTTACCCTGAAAAAGTGTAGAAAAATACCATACAAAACTATGAGAGCTCAACATTACACTCTTGTCTTACTATTTATGACCCCAAATAAACAGATGAGTAATAAAAGAGTCATCAAGCAAGTATTAGTCTTACTCCCTGACTTCTTAATAATACTAGTCTACCTCTACTCATTTTTGTTCTTTAATGTTTGGTCAAGTGGTGGAAATTGTTGCAATTGGTCTGACCTTCAATCTAAATAACTGCTCTATTTATTTAGTTTAATATCTTTGATATTATATAGACTTATTATGGTAAATTTGGTCCACTACGCCAATGTTGATACTAATAATTAATCAACTATAAAGTACATAACCTCACGCCACCATCTTTATATGTAGCTACTAATTGATAGTATTAAATTACTTGTGATTACCTCGCTCTGGTGCATTTGACTGCTTAAAATTTTGAATAAAAATTTATCCTTTATCACAATGGTGCAATTCTCAATTTCAAAGTACCCAATTACCTCAGGCTGCAGCCCAAACTTTATTCCACCATTTATAATACTTTATAATTATCTACTTTATCCTCGCACCAGTGTAAAACTAGTTGTCATTGAATTTAGCATTAATCTTATAGTCATCTACCAGTGTCCCAGATGTCTTGGCTGAGTGCTAGTTTCACATAAATGCACAAGCTCTAGGACTTCATTCCCCAACATATTTTGATTTTTGCAACTATCTTGCAATTCTCATGCGCTTCCTTAGTTGCACCAATTAGAACCCTGGGAGTGATTATTCATATCTGGAGAGATTAACTTTTAGTGAGGAATTTATCTGTATATAAGATTGCTTCAGAAGTTAAGGTTACAAAAATATACCCTTTCATTAAATAGCCATTGAGTATTAATACTGCCTTGCGGTTATATTTATTTAAAAGAAAAATAAACCTATTTGTGAATATTTTATATTTTCTCCATTTTTGGTAGACATATGTCTTCATACTGATCACGTGTTAATTAGTAAAAATTTACCTGCGCTTTTAGAACTCAATGCCTAATTTCTAGTTCCAACAGGCATCTTTTTTTCTGACTATGGCTAGGGCCTTGATAGTAAATCCCAGATCAAGATACTCTCAAGAGCATAAATCGAAAAATAAATTTGTGGTTTTAAGACTGCCTGAGCCATCTTAATAATGGTGGCACTTGCATAAGGAAAGGATTCCTATATTTGGCCTGAAGGCCAAAGAGGGGGTTGCTTTGGGGTAGCAAAAGGGGGCTACAAAGAACCATCTGGGAGCGCACAAGATGTTGGGCTAAGTCCCCAGAGGGAACAATGCAACTGGTGGGATTGGGGTGCTAGCAAAGCCATCCCAGGAGTGCAATTGGCAACAGCCAAAACACCAGGAAGTGGCGCACCACCACCCCATGTAGGGCAGCAGGCGTCAAATCTGTCACCATTTGTTTTATAGTTTGGAATGGCAACAGTTGTAGTAAGATATCAAGCAAAATAAAAATTATTCAGTAAGTGACTAAAGCAAAAAAGAGATATGCAATTTCCTAACTTTGATGTTTTTTATTATATAATATTAGATCTCAGACATCTGATGTACATGCTTAAATTTTTCAAATGATTTTTGGATTACTTTAATTATAGGTAATTTAGTTAATTTGTTTAAAAAAAGTCAAATTCTTAATTATAATGTTCCTTTAATACTTCACAATTCTATGATTTACTCTATAATAACAGTTATTCTTTGTCATTATTTTACCCATGTAAAATATGTTAGTTTATCCTATGTTTTGCTTTTTTTAATTAGAAATTTATATCTACATATTTTTAAAGATAATATAAACAGAAAGTTTTTCTAGGTACTTGCATTGAACATTTATACTAGTTGAAGTTCTACTTATTTATAAAAGGGCGGTTGCTTTTTCCTTATTTATGAATATTTGCTGTTCATAAAGCTACAAATACTATTTAGATTTAAAAAGAATTTTTAGTGAGTAATAACTAACAAAATCCTACAATAACTAATTCTGGGATACTTTAGAGAATTTTTATGAGCATTTTGATAAGATGATAAGTAAACTAGGGCTCATTATTTAGCAAGAATTACATCCTGATCTATGCATGAAAGTTTTTCACATACTACATTGTTTGAAAGTTTAACTAATCTATTATATTAAGGATATATAATTAAAATAATCAGATTTGCATCTTTTTTATATATTCTGATATAAATGAGGAAAGACTACTATTCTTATGTTAGCGTTATATAAAAAAGTATAAGGTGAGGACTCCTTATATTGAATTTGGAGATAAAAGATTCAGTGGTATTTTTAGAATTACATTTAATTGATTAACGCAATTTGTGATATTAATTCAAAACTATTATAAGTTTTTTGTATAAAATAGTACTATTAAATCAAAAAAAATGGGTAAACTATAGTATTTTGAAAAATTTAAGTTTCTACTTAGTTTCAAATTTATTGACGTAGATTTCTTATAAGGTGTTCTAATTCTATATCTATAGTATCAATCTAGAAAAACTTTAAATTATGATGATATCTCTTTGTCAAAAAATGAATAAGACTTTTTATAAAATCTTTATGACCTTATCTTTCTATGGAATTGAGCTTAGCATGCTAGCTTTTATATTTTTTATTATAAACACATATTTTTAACATGCATTATAATGGAAGCTAAAAGTTTAAAAAAGTATTTAAGGTGGGTCAAACTTGGGAAAATATACCACACTGAGATTTTTCTGGACAGTACAGGTTTCAACCTTGTATTGAACAAAACCTGAACTAGTGCAGAAGTAGGAATTACCCTGCCAAGCTACCACTCTTCAAAGCTCAATTTTAAATATCATAATATTTAATAATACAATTCAATACACTATTGTAATGACTGGGGCCTTGTCATTTTTATAAGGCTCTTAAACATTTCATATTGACTTTTTTGGTTGTTAAACCTTAGTCATATTGACTTTGAAGACTTTCATCTGTAGTTGGCTTGGCGCTGTGGTTTGTCTCCCCAAACTATTCAAAAATTTTCAGATGAGCTTAAAATGTGTGACGTGGGGTGTCCTTGGAAGGGCACCCTAAAAAAATTGAAACCACACCATTTCAACCCCAAATCAAGATTTTCTTTTGACTTTCCCTTCAATAAATATGCATTTATGACGCATTTAAAGCGTTGATAAAGTTAAAATTTTTGATAACTTATCCAACTCAAATATTATCAGTTTTTATTACATTTTGCATGTGGGTTCTCTAGTTCCCTTTTTTAGTAGTAGTGATTTCCAATCAAGGGGGCCTCCACGCATAGGCTCTCCAGTTCCCTTAGCATCACTTGCTCAAGTTTTATTTTGTAAAGGAAACAGAAGTTTCATTATAGAACAACCTCACAATCTATTCATTTTAATCATATTTGCAGAATTTAAACTAAAAGATTATATTGTTAGTAGCAATAGGCTTTAATACATACTTCAGATATCCAGTAAGTGAACTTTGCAACAATTGGCACCGTTGGATAGAGCCAAAAAAAATGTCAATTTATGTCAAAGAGTGATAAAACCTTTCTGAGTATTATACTACCACAAACTTGCTGTGTTGCTGACACTATAGCAGGCCCCAGTTTTACTGATCTTGGTAGTTCCATAGTCCTAGTTATCAGGAAACCAGTACAAGTGGGAGTCAGCTACTTATGGTTAATCCTAGACCCAAATGTATGTTAAGGTGCAATTATTGATGAGTTATACTCTCATCAGGTAAACTGATGGCTTAAAGAACCTTGTCTCACCATGGCTCCATCATCTTCAGACATCCGACCATGTAGGTTATAGTAGTTTAGCTGTTCTTACTGTATATCTTCTCATACTAACGTTGATAACAGTACCTTCTTGGTTAAGGTAGTAAGACAATCACCAGTAGGAAGCGTGAAAAGGGAGTGCATCTTTACAAAACATTTGGATATATCTCCTCATGTTAGGCAAGCTGATTCCAGCAGCTCAGTTTATTGAATTTCCTTCATTTTTTTCATTACATGAGGGGTCTGAATTTATTATAGGTGACCTTTCTTATGGCTAAAAGTTACTTTCCTCCAGAAAGCCCTCTTGGTGAACACCACCTCTTTATGGTCACTACTTTTCTGGGGTTCTCTCTAGCAGGGGGTGCTATGATAGCTAGGATTTGTTATCATAATGAAGCTCATGAATTTTCATTTTTACTCAAGTTCATTCATTCCTGAGTAGTATCAGCAATAAATTTTTCAACTGGTTTTGGATTAATTATGGACTGTGCCTCCCCAAATCTTACTTTTAAGATCATATGATTTTAAATCATGGCGTGAGGAGAGCTCATAAAAGAGGTGACTTTAATGAATTAATACTGCATATTTTATTTCATTTTAAATCTTCTATTTTAACTTTTATCTCTGATGGTTACCCCTTTACACGTGTATATAGAAATATATAATCTTAGTCTCCAAAAACCACACTCACGCCAATCACTGAAAGTCTTCATTCAATGTGCATGCGTGTTATCCAATATACTTAGGAACAATACAATAGCATCCATATTTTGTTATAAAACTAAAAGATCAATTCCAAGAACTTACCTCACTGACCTGTTTTTAGGTTTTTTTCACATTCTTGGCTTTTCAAATCATTAGTTAGTATTACTAATAGCTCTTAATACTAAAACTTATCTTAGATAACACAATTGCACATTATGAATTAATCAGTGCCATTAAATGATCCAATTTTATAAAAACTAATTAGAATTAATACTAGGACATTCTGACTGTGTAGCTATTAACATTTCTTAGATGATTAATATCATTTTTGCAACTATCTTTGATTACATTTAGTACTAATTCTCCTATTATAAAACTACAATTTAGCCAATTAAAATTCCACAAAAGCACTTTTTCTTATAGGTACAAACAGTACTTGTCAACTAAAGGCCAGTCATAAATTGAAATAAGTATCTATGCGGTCTTGTAGTATTTTATGTATAACATGACTGCTTAAATAACTGCTTCTTTGCATTGCACAAAAACATCAACCATTATTACAATTTATAACATACTACACAAAAGAAATAAAGAATCTATTAAAATTACAGATTGCACATAAAATTTACTTTTACTTATATAATATATCTACATGATTGGAAATTCTTCATTTGTGTAAGGCCTTTTCTCGCTATCAAGCTGTACTGGGTCATGCATCCTTTCAAAGCAATAAGGGGCTCAAACTCCAAGGCCCTCCCACTTACCCAGATGTTTGACCTAGGGTATACCCTGAATAAGAGATGTGTAGCTGCTGCCACTCCCTGCTTCCCAGGCTCATTCATTAAATCTACTCTCAAGCCATTTAGTATCTCCAAATCTGCAGAGTACTACTTGGAAAAAACAGAAAACTAAGTTTATATTTTGAAATAATTATCAGAAGATCTATTACATGGTCCCTTAGTCCCAAAACCCCCAACACACCCCCCCCCCCCCCCCCCCCCCCCCCCCCCCCCCCCCCCCCCCCCCCCCCCCCCCCCCCCCCCCCCCCCCCCCCCCCCCCCCCCCCCCCCCCCCCCCCCCCCCCCCCCCCCCCCCACACACACACACACACACACACACACACACACACACACACACACACACACACACACACACACACACACACACAAACAACAACAACAACAACACACAAACCCCCCCCCCCCCCCCCCCCCCCCCCCCCCCCCCCCCCCCCCCCCCCCCCCCCACACACACACACACACACACACACACACACACACACACACACACACACACACACCCATTTCCAACATGTGGTTCAATTAGAGTTAACCTGAATGGGTAATATAAATTTTTAATAAGTTAAATTTGGTAAAAAGTTTAAAAAAATCTTGGAATTGGGATTTAACCCTGACACCAGATTTTAAAATCATTGATATAAGATTAAACATTCATAATTTTCCATAATGATATAAAATTAGCGGAACTTTAGTCTATAAATTTAACACTGTGAATCAATTCAGGCAATGATTCCAAATACTTATTTGGTTTAACTATTGGTGTTTGAACCTGTTAATCACGGTATTTAATATTGCCAACTGCTGCTTAGTATTTAAGTTGGACTAGTAACCCCCCATTTTACAAACAAAACTAAAATCCTACCACCTTGTTAATGGTAGGGTGTTAAGTTATTTAATGCTTTCCCCCACTAAAAGTTTTATATTTTTGATTTTATAGTTTTTTATTTAAATATGTAAAATAAATGGCTAGTGTTCCTGAAGAAAGATTCATGGCAGAATTATCAGTACAACTTCTTGAGTAAAGTAGCTTGAAAGACGTTGAGAATACTCATTTTCACCTTCACCCATACAGGAAACCCACTACCCCCTCCCACCTCTCCTGAGTTAATGCCTAAAGGTGGCGCATCACCTGAAAGTATGGATTTCATGTTAAGAGTGGCCAAAAACTCGCTCCAACAGCTTATTTTTTCCTGGCTTGCTCCTGTCCTAACAAAATAACCCAACCCTTAAATAGAAAATGTGAGATAAAGTACAGAATTATGGAGCCAGTTGTTCCAGTAATAAAATTTGCTATCATTTAAGTGACTTAAATACCCTCCTATAGCATTGAGGAATCTAATTTAGTTCCCATGAAACCTTCTGATGCTGAGAAACTACCTCATTGCAAATATATCTCATATGATATTTTGGGAATAATTGCAATACCTATAGAACCCACGAATAGTAGAATTACATATTGTTACATATCTCTGTTTCGCCAGGTTGAGTTACAGCACCAGGTCAACCTAATGTATGAAATTCTCTCAGGTGTGCGGCCCTTATCAGACCCTGAAGATCCCAATTCCGCTCCTATGTCATATGCAGGGCTGCTGCTATGCCCACTTAGTACATAGACAAATTCAATAAGGTGCAAAAGCGTTCCAAAACTAAGAAATTAGATAACACCCTTTATTTCTTTAATGAGTTAAATAAAGCTGACCACGTTTGCTTCTTGTTCCCCATTCATATTATAGTTGGACAGCGCAATGTCACAGTAACTTCCCTTGTGAACACTGGATCCATGTGGAAACATGAATCTAAAAGCTTACAGGCATTGTATCTTGAAGTTACCCCTAGTGTATCTGTTATGTGGCCTCTAGTATCTCTTATTTCACACTTCATATGCGCAAACTACTAATTTTTCATTTACAATGATTATAGAGTTGTGAAAAACACTGTAAAATACCTGAATCGTTGTACCCTGTGATTTTAGGGGTGGGATGGTGGCGCTTCCAGTCACTGAGTATTAATTTAGAATGGAACATGATAGTGTTTACCTCTAATTAACTTTTAAGTAAAATTCCTTTTCTCCCCACATTGGAACATGAATATTGTGGCGGCAACAGTGGTATACTCTTCAAATAATTTTTGTGTCTTAGTTACCTACCTTTCCTTATATTCTTGCTCTTTTTAAAGTCATTCTTTGATGTATAGGGCGCTAATCAGTTTCCTAATCACTCTTATTTTGATTTTTAATTCCAGCTGAAGTTTAATCTATTTAAGATCAATTTTCCCTTATATCCTACACAGCAAAGGAAGATTAGGAATTATAAACCTGGATTGAAGACATTGTTGCGAAGGGAGGTCGTTATGGGACAACTATGTTGACCTTCACGTGACTTTGACTGCTAAATCTCGTAAGGTGAATGGCTTTGTGGCTCTCCTGGATATGGAGAAAGCATATGATCGGGTGGCCTGGAAGTATATTGATGCTTCCTGGCCCGCTTCCATCTCCCCGCTGCTAGCGCTGGATATCAGCGCTCTATGACCAGCTCCACACCAGAGTCCTGGCGCCAATGGGTTTTACAGTGGCAGTACCAATTGGACAAGGTCTCCGGCAAGGGGACCCCTGAGCCCTATCCTTTTTAACATCACCCTTGACCCCCTATTGGACTCCTTACAGGACAAGCTAACAGGGATTCTGGTCCCAGGTAAAGCCCCCACACGCACCATGGCATTTGCAGATGACACCGCCATTTCATTTGGCTGCCCTGGGGATGTTGCCCTCGCTGCTGTGACCATTGAGAGGTACACCAAGGCGTCCAACGCCATGGTCAACACCTCCAAGACAACAGTTGTACAGGTCGGCTCCCCCACCTTCCCCCACCATTTGGTATTGAACCTGTGCGCGGTACCTTCCGTCACCTGGGCGTTCTCACCAACCAACAAGGAGTTGCTCTAAAAGACAATGAGTACTTGCTCCTCGCAGCAGTTAACTCCAGGATTGCCAGCTGGAACTGGCAGCACATCACCCCCAGGGTCGAGCTCTGATGGCCAATGTGTTCCTCCTCTCCAAAGTCTGGTTCCTAGCGCACGTCTGCCCATTCACAGATGCCTTTTATACGCGGCTCAATGTACTCCTCCGCTGTTGGATCTGGGGCTCAAACCATCCACCAATGGCCCTCTCAACCATTGCCTGACCCTGCAATGAAGGGGGCCTAGGGCTTCTGGACATGCGATCCCACGCCACCAAAATCTTCCTGAAGTTCCTATGGCCGATTGTCTGCTGGGACGCGACCCCTATGCCCCAATGGGCGCCCGCCCTCCGCCAGTCAGTGTCAGCAGCTCTGGGTCTTCCTAGAGCATCTCTGACCTCATTAGGGGAGTGGCTCATAAACCACCCAGGCCATCGCCTGAAACCATTCTCATCCCCTACTGGAACCAGGCTCTCCTTGCCCTGAAACGAGTAGGCGCGCGGATCCACCATGCCTTCCCTACAGAAGGGAAGGCCCTGGCCTCAGCCCCCATCTCCATGCAATTGTGCACAATGGACAAGTTGTCACAACTCGCCTCAACCCCCAAGATCGTCCTCCCATCCGCCCAAGACTCCTTGAACTCCTCCCTCCCTCCGTGAGATTTGACTTTAAGGAATTGTGGAAGGACGTCTATCACCCTATCCTGTCAGCAAAGGTGTCCAACACCTTATGGAGGGTGCTCCACTGTTCATACAGGACAGGGGACTGGACTGGCCCTACCTTCCAGCACCAAAGGTGCCCCCACTGTGCGGAGCCTATTGACTCCCACCTCCATCGTTTTTTCACCTGTCCAGGTGTCGCCGCATTTTTGGTTAAAGGCCTGCGCGCTCCTCCATGCTCAGCCCTGGTCTGGACACCCTGTGTAAGACCTCATGTTCGAGCAGACATTGCCTGGTTGCCACCGACCCCTCTGTGTCCTCGCCTATGCCACAGCCATCTGGACCATCCATAATTCCTTCCTTCGTGCTGCCTTTGACCAGCAGGTGTGGACCCTTCCACACATGATCACCCACTTTCAGGTACACTTTGAGATGGCCCTGAAGGTCTGCACTATGTCGCCAATCCTCCCCCGCTCAGTTGTCACTGCAGCACGGCTCTAGCGCAAACCCCCTCCCTTTCTTGATGCCTCCTCCCTCCCCTTCCCTCACCTCAGGCTCTTAGGAGCCCAGAAGTAATTCATTAAAATATATGAATCCCCCCTCAGGTTGGGACCATCTAGTACTAAAAAAAAGACATTGTTGCGAAGAGATGGATGATCAAGAAGACCTCCCCCATGTCAAACAAGTGGAATTAACGCAGAAACTGATGGCAACCTGAGACCCTTTATGGACTATGAGTAATTTAACAATGTCACAGTCACAGATCAATTTCCATGCCCTTGGAAGCTTCCATTGCTCAAGAAGAGTCCAAGTAAAAGGTTATCTCTGAGCTTGATCTCATTAATAATTTCACCAAGTATGGGTTAAGTCTGGCCAAGAATTGCTGGCTGTCATCCAAACGCGGTATATATTATCTAGTAAAAATTCGTGCCCTTTGGATTGAAAAATGCACCGGCAGTTTTCCAGCGCAATGATGATGAAGTCTTGAAGAGACTCAGGTTCTCCTGCGCAAAAGCCTACTTGAATGATACTTTAATTCACTCCCTTAATTCAAAGCAACACTCCAAGGATATGATAGCTATGGTTTTCACCTTTCATAAGGCTGGGTTATCTAAAAAGCCGTCTAAATGTGAGACTTACTGGATGAAGTAAATTTCTTTGGTTTCTGATGCTTAGAAGCTGATTATGCTTTTGCACATCCGAAACTAGAGAGGCCATTAGCTCTTGCCTATTCATTTGATGCAGAAGCAACTGCGTAGATTCTGAGGTCTGTTACCTTTCTAAAGAAGTTCTCACCGGCTATTTCTGAGTTAGCATCACCCTTATACCCCCTCACAGGCAAGAAAGCCCCTTTTCGTTATCCCAGAGTGACATCAAGCGTTTGATGCAATAATGGTAGTTTCAATTAACACTCCTTTTTTCAACATGTTTATAATAGATGGGTTTTTTTGAGGTGTGAAACGTTTCAGGCGCAACAGTTGGTGCTGTTCTTCTGAAAGAACTTGAGGGGAGAGATCATACCATATCTTGCTTTTCAAGGAAGTTTAGCATAATTGAGCATTCTTAACTCATATATGGTAAAGAGCTAGCTGCAGTTGCGTGGTAATTGATGCACTGGTAGTACCTTTTACAAGGCACTAAACATCTAGTGATTGTGCATAAAAATCAAAAGTCTCTTATGTATTATTTCAAGCCCCAAAAGTTATCTCAAAGGCAGGCCAGTACTCACCGTGACCTTCTGAACTTAAATTTAAGTATGAGCTTGTCAAGGGGGCTACTCATACTCTAACAGATATCTTGAGCCACAACCCATATTGGTCCTAATTTGGACAAAGTCTATGAGATTGGTCATAGCAATTCCTCATGAACTAATCATGATCCTCACACCACCAGCCATTGCTGCAGTGACTTCCCCCAAACAAAGCCTAAATAAAATCTTGCAGTTCCAAAACTCCCAATATCCCTGTTACCTCTGAGTCAGAAATTTAAGCAATCCCTACCATCCCAAGTCCCTGCATCCTCAACAGAAGAATATCCTCTACTTGATTCTATTTTGGTATTCCAGTCCTCAGATCCTAAGGTTTGCGACCTCCCAGCGCTATTGACGTGTATAAGGCCCCATCTGGATGGTAGTCCAAAAACAATAGGATAATCTCTCTTCACAATAAATTATGGGTTCCTTATAACCTACGTTCCAGAGTCATAAGGGTGCATCATGATCCCTTTACCATGGTGCACCCTGGTGTGAAGAAATGGGTTACTTGGTTAAACGAGGGTATGATTGAGATGGTCTCACAAAGTATGCATTTGCTTGGATAGGGGGTTACCTTACATGTGCACATTCCAAATTATACATAACAGGAAAAAATGTTCTTTACTTCCCCTCCAACAAGAAGAAGGGCCGTGAGCCTCAATTTAAAGAATTTCATTGTAGATTTGATAACATCACAGTGGTGTGATGAAACATGGTATTTTTGGATTGCTTCACAAAATATGCCACCTCATTCCCTGCTTAACAACCATTACTTCTGAAGAAATGGCGCAGCTGTTTGTTTATCATGTTTCTTCCTTATTTAATTTGCCGCAGGAGCTAATCATTGACAGAGGCCCTCATTCACTTTAAGATTCTAGATGCATTGTGTGACATGTTGAAGATCTAACCATGTAGATCAACAACATACCTTTACAATCCATCTAGTACTAAAAACATAACTTAACAATCTGGTGGCCTACTTAAACAAACCAACCAGTCATTGGAGCAATAATGTAAAGATATTCCACCACCTCCCAAGTCACCTGGGCAGGAGATCTCAATTTGGCCCTGTTTTCATATATAATAATTCCCTACATGCTTCAACAAGAGTATCACCCATCTATGACAGCTTAAGATACAATCCTGCCTTCACTAATAGATCTAAATCTGCATAAGTACATAATAGCAGAAACTTTGTTAATCACATCTGGAATATGTATCTTTAGGTCTAGCAACAGTTAACTAAATCACCCAAAACGCCAAGTGGTTTTCTGAAAAAAAAATGCTGTGCAGCCCCTGATTACCAAGTAGGTGATCTGTATATAGTAATACCAATAATGGAACCTCAAATTGTTATGCCATAAATTGTCTTGTAAGTGAGCAGGTCCCATCCTTATATCACAGGTGATAAATCACAGATCTTTTCGTGTGGAATTGCCCAATGGAAAATCAATGACCTCTTTCACGCCTCCTCCTTATCCCCATTTAAAGGGCGGAAGCCCATAGATATAGAGCCTATCATAGTGGAGGGTGCATCAGAATTCAATGTAGAGCAGACTTTATCTTCACAAAGAGTCAATTGCAGTTTGAATTACTTGTTTTTATGGAAAAGATTACCATATTATAAGATAGGTGGGTCCCTTCCAAGGATTCTACAAACTGTCAGAAGTTGGTTGCAGAGCTTCACAAGGCCAACCCTTAAGACACCATCACCTTTCTTATCCCAGAAGGTCACTTGTGCTGTCATTATATATCTTAACCTCACATAAGAATTACACCTTGGCTAACGCCCCTTAAGGGAGAGTAGAACTGTACTTCTAAAAAAAAGTAATATAAGGCCTTTGGCTCAGACTATCAAGCTGGACTGGGTCATGCACCCTTTCAACACAAAAAAGGCTTAAACACTAAGCCCTTGACACTCACCCAGATTTATGACCCAAGACATACCCTGGACGAGAGGTGGGTAGCTGCTGCCCCTCCCTGTCTTCCAGGATCCTTCCCTAGCCTACCCCCAAGCCTACTGTTGTCTCCAAATATGCAGAATACTATTTGAAAAAACTTTGAAAATTCTGTTTAGATTTTGGGAGCTTTATTAAGATCAGAAACATGGTCCTCAGTCCCCATCTCTAACAGGTGGTCAATCAGGATTTAACCTAAATGATCATATATCTATCTGGTCAAATTCAGGTATTAGGTTAGAGTAAAAAGGTCAAAATTGGGAATTGAACCCATTCCTAAATTCTAAAATTTTTAAAATGAACTTAAACTTTTGGAATTTACCAAATAAAGACCTAAGAATAGAGTGAGAACTTTAGCCTATATATTTACTATTTTGAATCAATTCAGGCAATAATTCCATTTATTATTGGAATGAAAATTGCTGTTTTATACTTTTGATCACCGTATTCAAAATTGGCAACTGTTTAGGTATCAAATTTGGCTTAGTAACTCTTCCCCTCCCCAGAAAAACATAAAACCCAGTACCCTAGCAACGTTAGGGGTGTAGGTTATTACTATTGCCTTTCTCTATTAAATTTTATAATTTATATTTTTTGGTTCTATTAAATTTAAATACATAAAATAAATGGTTAGTTTGCATGAAGAAAAAACTTAATGGTAGAATTATCTGTTCTAATTTCTAAACATTAGCTTGAAGAATGTTGATACTACCCATTTCACCTTCACCTAATCAGAAAACCTGCTACCACACTCCCACCTCCCTTGAGTTAATCCCCAGAGGTGGGGCGTCACCTGACAGTCTGGAGTTAGTATTGGGGGTGGCCAAAAACCCATGCCAACATAACAGTCTTATTGGCTCTCCCTGTCCTAACAATTTGTTCCTAAATTTTATAAACTAGAAATGAAACTTAAAATATTAATCAGATAGGAACATATTATACCATGGTTATTTTAAATTTTGAGATTTTAAATTTTATTTGAAGTGGGCCAACCTAGGGGTGATACTGCACCAATTAATGGAGAAATTGAAGTAACAGAAAGGAGGGCAAAACCTTAAAACTTTATGTGCAGCAAAATTATACCATGTTTATTCTTTAGTTATTTTTAAGGTTTATTATTATATTGAACTTGTAAATTTGATTTATAAAAATTTTAAAATATCTCTGTGATGAAAATTTTAAATTTTTTAGAAAGTACTTTTATAGCAAAAAAATGTAGAAAATATATTATCTTAATGTAAATTATAGGTTTAAAACCATGCATTTAATTAGTCTTATAAAGGAGTAGTATCTTTTATGATACTAGGCTATAAGCTATCGTTTTAACATGTTGGACAATTAGATGTGCAACTAGTTGCTAAAAATGGTTTAGTGGCAAATATCGCAAATAATGTTACTATAATCTCTTATTTTAACTCTCAGCAGAAAGATTCTGATAAGAGTAATAATGCTACTTCAATGTCATGGAAACGGCAGAAGAAGTTTATACTGGCCTGCCAGTCAGGATGTGTGAGCACTCAAAAAGCAAGCCATAATGACAGTGGCATTGCTGACTGAATGACTTTGTATGGAGCTGGGCATTGCAAAATGACAAATTGTTGGTGTAGGGCAACAGTGAGTATGATCCTGACAACAAACCAGATCAAGCCCACCCCAGGCCCTGAGGGTCTTGCTGCAGGGGGCGTGATCGCAGAAATAGTTTCAATGAGTTCATCAGCATATGGGGTTGTTCTGACTGAGGAGACAAGGAGATGGATTCTCGCTTGTAGATGGTGGATGTAAGGCCATAAGATCCCCATATATTGTTGTTGGAAGTTCATGATAGCAGGTTTAAAGTGTCAGAAGTATCTGACTTGATGAATCAAATTGACAATGGTGGAGGCCATAGTGACCATGAGTACTAGTAAAGCCCATCTGGTATACAGACTGACGGGTCACCAGGGAAAAGCCATCAGGGATGTGGCCAGATTAAAATCAACACAATAAAAATCAATTGGTTTTTTAGCAAAATTTTATTGCAAAGGAAAAGGAAGAAAATCAATTAACAATTTTCTCATTGCAATGCAACTGATTAAATAGGGGTCGATTGGGGCAGTAATAAGCCAGGATTGGGACCCTCAGTTTCGACCTAACTAAAGAATTATTTGGGAATGGGTGGATTAGTTCACTGGGAACTGACATCAAAGAATTTGGCAGCGGACTGAGTCACTGTCAGTTTGACCTCAAATGTCTGAACTGAGGCTCTGCTACATTTAGATGGTTGGCATGATGGCGTTTGGCCCAGTGAGCAGCGGGAATTCTCAAGGCCACCCACATAGGGGCAGACCTATTTGGCTGGGAACGGATTTGGGATGCCTGACCTGCCCATGCTCAGTCACTGGGCCATTTGTTCAGTCAGTGGCATTTCATCAGGTGCAACGCCCAATTTGCCAACAGGGGGCTTCAAACCCTTGTCGATGATGTCTGATGCTGTTGCCTGCCTGTCAGGGATGATCCCCAACAATTTTGGGAGGGGGTGATTTTTTGATTGTCATGTTAACCAAATTAAAACTGTTGGGCATTCCAACTGATAGATCATTCTTCATACCTTTTTCAACCATTTGAAATCCAAACATCGGGCTGATCGCCACTCAAATTAGTTCCAATCAATTTCATTTTGATGATCTTGGTGTAGATTTTGCTAATTCCCTGTAAAAGTTCTGCTGAGGTGAGTGTGGGTATTGGAGGCAGAATCCAAAGCGGAAGAGCTGTTACTCAGCGCTCATCTACCATGTGAGTGAGATTGCCCTGAGTAACAAGGGGTACAGCCATCCTCTTTGGTGCCTTCTTGCTCAGGAACAGGAAAAGGGCCTGATCAATGCCCATAGGATGTTCCCCAGGACTTATATTACCCTTTCCTCCTTCCAAGGGAAGGGCCCCACCACCAGGAAACTGCATGAGAGCCACATTCTTGTGCGCCTTGGGAAACTTGATCTCCATAATTGTTACAACTTTTTTGGGGGGCGGGGAGCTTCAGGGTGGGGTATATGGAACGCTTTGACTAGTACCATACAGTTTGCGCAATTGCGCGCCTTGCCCAACTGTTTTCATATGCAGGATACCCTTTTTAGGACATGAGGTATTATACGGACCATCAGAATTTTCAGGATGCTAGAATATTCTCTACCTCAGCCTCTTCCCCATTTTTGATGATGATCAGTTCCAGTTCTGTGGGGATCACACCTTTGAAGGGTGACAGCTGGGAAACATGGAAGACAGGATGCTGTTTCCAATGAGCAGGAAGCTTCAACTGGAACGCCCTGTTGCCTAATACCTCCTCCAGCCAAATGGGGACCTGAGCATTTATTAGCAAACTTACAGGAATTGGCCTGAATTCTTAAATGACGGGTATCAAGAATAACATAGGAGCTCACCATAAAATTGTGCCATGGGAGCCGCTTGCAATCTGCAAACTGCTTTTAGTCATCTATGGCTTTAGTGAGGTGCTCCGCACTAAGGGTTGAGTTGATCTGATATGTTCAGCATGGTCCATGGCAGCTTGAACCGCGGGCCGCAAGCAAGGTCTGTCCAAAAATGAAGGATTATAACCCAATATTGCTTCATAGGGAGAAAACCCTGTGGACGCGTGGATCCCATTATTATAAGTGAATTGAGCGAGAAGAAGGTCATTTGCCCAAGTATCCTGCGTGGCTGCAGCATAGCAGCGCAGGTATTGTTTAAGAACTTGATTAACCCACTCGGTTTGTCCATCAGACTGGGGATGATATGCCATGGAGTGACAGGGGGATATTTTTAGGATCAATAAGAGTTCACTCCAAAACTGTGTGGTGAACTGTGAGCCCCAGTCACTGATAATATCCTGGGGGAGACCAAACATTGAAAACACATGGCATACGAAAAGGCAGGTGGTTTCTTCTGACGTAATCATGGAAGTATAAGGTATAAAGAGGGAGAATTTTGTGAAGTGATCCACCACCACCATCACTGCTGTGAATCTGTTAGAGCTGGGAAGTTCAACAATAAAGTCCATGGATACCAATGTCCATGAACCCTCCGCCTGATGTAAGGGGTGCAAAAGGCCATTTTTATTGGAGTGGTCCAACTTAGCCTTGGCACAAGTAACATAATCGGCAATCCAGACTGGAACTTCCCTTGTCAGACCTGCCCAATTGTAGGTTTTCTTGATCAAGTCAATGCATTTTTTGTTGCCAGGATGGCCAACTGTGGGGGATCATGATGTGCATGGAATACTTCCGTTAGGAAGGAGGGGGAACCCAGATGCAAGACCAAAAATAAATGAGTCCTTCCTCCAAGGAATATAGGGAGTGTTTATGACTCATGTGGGCAAACTGCTCGACCAACTCCACGCCCTCAGGGCAGGGCATTTGACTGGCTAAGACCTGAGCCACTAGCGGGGCTTCAGGAGCCAAAGTAACGGATGAAATGACAGGGGGGACAATTGACAGGATTTGGGTGGCAGGAATCATGGTATTGAGATTCACTTCCTCTGGGTCCAAGGAACAACGGGCAGGGCTGTGGCTTAGAAAATTGGGAAGTACGTTGAGCGCACCTTTTATGAATTCATATTTAAAGTTAAAGCTGCACAGGTCCCAATAGGTTTGGGCTTACCAATGCGTTAATTTTTGGGATTTACAAAAGTACAAAAGGGCCTGGTGATCTGTGCAGACTGTTAATTCATGTTGAGCACCCTGTAACAGATACCGCCAATGAGTTAATGCCCATGCAACTGCTGCAATTCCTTGTCATAAATAGCCCAAGACTGCTCCATGGCGGTAAACTTCTGGGAAAAATAGGTGACTGAATGTTCTAAACCATCATGCTCCTGAAGCAACACCGCTCCCACTGCTACCGATGAGGCATCACATGCAATAATATATGGCTTGGTGGGATCAGCATGCTTCAAAATGGGCAGGGACATGAACACCTCTTTAATTGATTCAAACGCCTGCTGGCATTTGGGCATTCAACAAAATGGTACCTTTTTCCCTGTAAGGGGGTGGAGCAGGGCAGCCAGCTGGGAAAGTGCCAGGGAAAATTTTTTTAGGAAAATGATGGTTCCCAAGAAACTCCAAAGTTGTTTCTGCGTAGTTAAGGTTGGCCATTCTCAGATCACATCCAACTTATTGGGAGGGATTGCATAACCATCTTTAAGGATGAGGTTTCCAAGAAAGGTAGCCTCCTCCTTATAAAGCTCACACTTGGAAGGCTTGACAAACAAGCCTGCCTTATGCAAGGCGGCCACAACTGCTTCCAAGTCAGTAGCATGCTGTTCAGGAGTCAGGGAGTGGACCAGAATATCGTCAATGTATGCAACTGCACAGGTAAATTGGAGGTCACCCAGTACATTGTTGATCATATGTTGGAACGTAGCGGGAGCATTCTTCAGTCCAAAGGGCATTACATGGAATTGTAAAATGCCGTGCTTCATCCAGATCACTGTTATCCATTCTTGCCCTAGCATTACCCAAATTTGGTTAAAGGCGTTCACCAGATCCAGCTTAAAGAACACACGGGATTTAGTGATTGCCTGGCTGATCGTCTGCTCCAGAGGCAAGGGGTAGGGATCAGAAACCATTATTTTATTTAAGTGGCCATAATCCACGCAGGGATGGAGAGAACCATCTGCTTTCTTGGCGAAGACAATGGGGAGGTGACAGGTGAGGTCTCCTTGAACAACCACACTTTTTATTCAGCATATCATCCAACTAGGTTTTGAGGGCAATTTCTTCCTCCGCTGTATGGGGATACAAAGGACAGTTGATGTTCACCAACTCCACAGTCATTCAAAATCCACATACAAACCTAGTGTGCAGAGGCAGATGATCCACCTTTTCTGAGTCTAAAATACTTTGATAGCACATTAAACTCTCTGGAAAATTAGCCGGTATGCCCACAGAAGTGACAAGGGAAGTGATATAACTGCGGCCTTGTGTCTTCTTAAGGGTTATAATCAGAGGGAATTCACCCTCCAAATGATCATTGGTAAACAAAAACATATTAGACTCAAAGTGAATCTTGACATGTTGTCAGCGCCACCACCCTACACCTAAGATCACTGGTAACGCCAAGTTTGGCATAGCAGAAAAATTATTGCAGAAGCTAAACTGGTGGATTGAAAAAGGTACTGGTCAGTGAACAACATATGAGGTCTGGGAAGCAGATGAGGCCACCATCACTGAGGGGCCCGCATCCATTTCCAGTTCTAATTGTTGGGCTAACTCAACACTCATGAAGTTCCCTGCAGCTCCAGTATCCACCAGGGCCTTGAAGGAGACATGATGCGAGCTGACATAATCTTCATAGGCAATAGGAAATAAGCAAAGTTTTGTTTATTGGAAGATTTGACTGACTCTTTTGCGACTGAAGAAATAATTGGCAAGTTAGGGGTAAGGTCAGGGGATTTTGCCGGAGTGAAAATTGGAAGTATGAGGATGAGGGGAACTGACTTCCTCCAAATGGTCTTTCACAGATTCATTTATAGGTGGCTCTGCATCAGCCAACTCAGACATGGGAGTTGCAGCAGGATTGGCACCCAGATCTACCACTGGTTTGGAGGTAGACGCGTCATCCACATCTTTGTTGGGTAATCCTATCATAAAATTCTCCTTCTGATAACGGGTAACATGGCGGGGGAAGGCATTAATAGTGGTCACAGTGGCACATATTTGATCAACTGTTCCTTGGACGGTATACCAGACCTTGTGATGAGTGGAAGCCAAATCCAAGCCTAATCTAAAGACTGCCTGAAGCATATCAATAGAGAGACCCAATGCAGGAGCCAGTTCATGGAAGGTAGAAACCAAAGAAGCCAGTCTAGGGCTTCAGCCATGGCATAAATCAGTCTGAATAGGTGGTCCAATTGTGACACAGGGGGTTTCAAGGCAGCTGACACAACAGCCATCAGTGGGTTGGGGTCTCCTGTTTGTGAGGAAGAGCGCAAAAGGCCTCTGCCCAGTGGCGATTATCCTCATCTATAGCATTTAACAATGCGAGACCTTTATGGGCATGAGATAACGCGTAAGCATTATTAAGTGCAATTGCTGTATGCATTTTCACCTTGGCGAGAGCGTCAGAACTTGATTGGCTATCTTCTGGGAAGGAACACTTGAGCTTCCTTCTGGGCTAGTGGGAGGAGGAGCAGCAATATATGCAGCTTGGGCAGTTTGAAGAAGATTTTCCAAGATAGAGAGGATACATCTCCCAAAGTTGGAAAGTGACCAAACGAACAAAAAAACAGCAGACTACTGATTGCACATTCATTTGGTAGAGAGTAACCACTGCAGCGCCCAGTTCAAAGAGCAGGTCGGAAGTGGCTGGAAACAATGGTTGGTCAATTATGTCATGGAGACAGCAGAAGAAGTTTAGGCCGGCCTGCCAGTCAGGATGCGTGAGCACCCAAAAAGCAAGCCAGAATGCCAGAGGCATTGTCAACCAAATGATGTTGTATGGAGCCAGGCATTGCGAAATTATGAATTGTTGGTGTAGGGCAATAGTGAGTATGATCCTGATGAACCAGATTGAGCCCACCCAGGCCCTGATGGTATTGCTGCAGGGGGTGGGATCGCAGAAATAGTTTCAATGAGTTCATTGGCATATGGGGTTGTTTCAGCTGAAGAGACAAGGAGATGGATTTTCGCTTGTAGATGGTGGATGCAAGGCCACAAGATCCCCATATACTGTTGTCAGAAGTTCATGATAGCAGGGTTAAAGTGCCAGAAGTATCTGACTCGCTGAATCCAATTGACAATGTTGGGGGCCATAGCGACCATGAGTACTGGTAGAGCCCATCCAGTATATGGACTGACGGGCCACCAGGGAAAAGCCATCGGGGATGAGGCCAGAATAAAATTGACACAATAAAAATCAATTGGTTTTTTGGTAAAATTTTATTACAAAGGAAAAGGAAGAAAATTGACCAACAATTTTCTCAGTGCAATGCAACTGATTAAATAGTGGTCAATTGGGGCAGTAACAAGCCAGGATCAGGACCCTCAATTTTAACCTAACTGGCAAATTATTTGGGAATGGGTGGATTAGTTCACTGGGAACTGACATCAAAGAATTTGGCAGCGGGCGAGTCACTGTCAGTTTGACCTCAAACGTTTGAACTGAGGCTCTGCTACATTTAGATGGCTGGCATGATGGCGTTTGGCCCAGCGAGCAGCAGGAATCCCCCAAGGCCACCCCACATAGGGGCGGACCCATTTGGTTGTGAACAGATTCAGGATGCCCAACCTGCCCATGCTTGGTTGCTGGGCTGTTCATTCAGTCAGTGGCGTTGCATTGTTTGAAATGCCCAATTTGCTAACAGGGGG
This sequence comes from Massospora cicadina, assembly GCA_022478985.1. Lineage (NCBI taxonomy): Eukaryota > Fungi > Entomophthoromycota > Entomophthoromycetes > Entomophthorales > Entomophthoraceae > Massospora > Massospora cicadina. The sequence goes on from JAKSZP010008048.1 coordinate 148,737, forward strand.
CTTTGAACCCTCATCAATGATGTCTGATGCTGTTTCCTGCCCGTCAAGGATGATCCCCAACGATTTTGGGAGGGGAGTGATTTTTTCAATTGTTGTGTTAACCAAATCAAAACTGTCAGGCATTCTAACCAATAGATTGGTCTTCATACCTTTTTGACCATTTGAAATCCAAACATTGGGCTGATTGCCACTTGAATTAGTTCCAATCAATTTTATTTTGATGATCTCAGTGCAGATTTTGCTGATTCCCTGTAACAGTTCTGCTGAGGTGAGTGTGGGTATTGGAGGTGGAATCTGAAGCGGAAGAGCTGTTATCCAGTGCTCGTCTACCACATGAGCAAGATTGCCCTGAGTAATGAGGGGTACTTCCATCCTCTTCAGTGCCTTCTTGCTTGGGAATGGGAAAAGAGCCCAATCAACACCCATAGGATGATCCCTGGGACTTACATTCTATCCCTAGACTAAATAGCCTAGATGTTGTTAATATGGTTATGCAAACCCCTGGAGGAATAGGCTAACTGACTTGGAAGTCTGCCCAAGCACTAACATAAATTTAGTACTACTGTATAAGAGAAAATCACCCCCTTTTGTAGTCCTGAAGTGGGTTCTAGGAGATGAAAATATTTTACTAGCCAATCATTAACTAAGAACTCTGATAATTGGCTAAACTGAAATTATTTTCAAGAAAGCTGATTGGAGAGATTATTTAGATATCACCACATTAATATATCATCCTGGCTGTCAAACTAATACCTAAAATTAAGCCTAATCAAGGTGGAAAGATTCTTGAGAGCTCTTATAGATCAAATCATCATTTATCCTAATCAGGCTACCCTCTGCTTATTCTGAATTCTCTTGCCCCTCTCATTTTTAGCCTTTATTTACCTTATATACTAGGAGCTAATATTTTAATAAGGGATTACTTTTATCCCCATTTTTGGTATATATAAAATTATTATAATTAAAATCTACTTGTGGTTATTTCCCCTAAAAAAACTGTACCAGTGGCTAAAAGTTCTAATACTCCAGCATCTGCTATATTGTTGAAATCCTGTTCCAAAAGCACCTGTGAGCACTAAAGTGCCAGGATTCCAACAATACATTTTCTTACTATATAGCAGTTATAATACTAATATTATTTGCTTTTACTATTTGAGGCAGGAAAACTGGTGTCAAACACTATCATAAAAATAGAATAACTAATTTTATTGAAGAAAGTGTTGAGAACACCTGTCAAAGGAAAATTTTATGCATCAGTTGCAAAGGGACTTTAAGTATTAAGGAATTGGTTAGTTTCAATACATTATTACTTTTCATACAGTATAGTTTTTAACCTGGCATCTTTATGTTTCTGCAAAGGGCAGGTGTTAATCTTTCACCTTAGCATGGTAGTTATATATGCTACCAACTAAGTAAACCCCTTTATGATCAATTACAAAAATGATACTCTTATATAATATATACTAAGGAGGTTAATCTCTTTTTATGAATTATTTAAAAGTTTTAACACTATTTAAATCCCTAAAATATTAAGTTAAAGAAACTTTCAGTTTATTTGTAGCAGGGAATGCTGATAGCACTGAAGTATCTCGATTTCTATTTTATTTATTCGAGGCAAGCTGACCAGGGGACAGGTATTACTGAAAGAGAGAAAGAAAGAAATGACATGAAACCTGAGCAGGGTCAATATGTCGAAGAAAGCTTTTCCACCTCCGGATCGGGACTCGGATTTTTCTCGTTATGTCATAGGTAAGGTTTTCAAGTCGTTAAACCTACTAACCGCCAATAGCTTCCTTCAGCTGGCATCCTGATCGATGTGCAAAGGGCAGAAATCGAACCCGCAACCTTCAGGTTGGTAGTCGAGCGCCATACCGATTCGCCTTCCACCCCCTGAAGTACCTTGATTTCTAGTAATAAAAGAAAAATATAACTTAATTATCAAGTAAACTGACTTAATTCTTAGATACTAAGATCACATTATAATTTAAATTTAAATTTTATTCGAGGTGGGCTGACTTGGGGATGATACCGCACCGATTAGGGAAGTGAAGAAAATGGGAAAGGAGGATAAAACCCGGAAAACCTACATGCGCGGCGTATGATAGGCCAGGAACTCCATGGACCGCCTTTGCTATTCGCTATCTCGGTTCGGGGCATTGGTGCGCAAAGCCAACACAGTCAAAATCGTCCCCTACCCAAAGTTCATTACCAGGATCGAACTCGAGAGGCAGTGGTAGAGGGTCCATACTCTACCACTGGGGTATCCTCCCTTAAGATCACATTATAATTTAGTAAAACTTAATGGTTAGATTTAGCAGTATGTCAAAGCTACTAGTTTCATAATAACTATTCAAGAGAAGTACTAATTATATATTCGGATCATAAGGAAAACAGTTAAAGTTAAAATTTTAAGATGGATTTACAGATAAGTTTGATGTTTGCTATTTTACATTATCGTATTTAATATATGAGCCTAGACTAAAACTTAGAAACTAATCTAAATCTATCTACTTAGATAAAGAGTCAAGTAACTTTTTTATTAAATTTAGCAATAAAGTACAGATAGGATTTATATAAAACTAAACTACATACTTAAAGAATTATCTATTATAATAACCTTCTAGGTTGAGCTTTTAATATTATATAGGTAAACTCTGCTTATTCTTATTACTGCAGGAGAAGATAATTATAGAGGGTATATACCTCTACTAATACTTTACTAAAACTATTTTAGAGATGCTAACAATGGGCTAAGATAATTTTATGGATATAAATTAATCAACTAAAGGGATTTAATATTCTCGGAGATATTTACAATTGCCAACACTTCAATATGACTAGAAGGATCGTCTTAGCAATATGCAGTTAGACAAAAGCATGAATGCGTCCACTAATTATGTGGAGATATGGATCCCTCTGAGATAGTTTCGTTATGAACTAGTTCTTAACTTCCTAATATAAGTAAATGCAAAACATACAATTATATCTTAAATTAACAACATAACCCAAAATGCTATCTTTTATAGTTATTTTTATAGGATTAGACATGAGTTTTTATAATTCTAGTAAAAGTTTATTTTTTTACAATCACCATTAACATTGGCTTTTAGAACTTTTACTAATTACCTTGACTATTCTATGCAGCAGTCTTTATATTTTATATATAATTTATTCTAACATTTTAAACTTTATATTTACTGACATTTCAGTTTTAAGCATTTGATGCTACAGATTTACTTTCTGTTTTTCGGTATTTGCCTTCAAACAGCGTTATAGATAGGCTTTGTTATTGTTGTTAGCTTCATCTTTAATAAAAACTTTCCTTACTTATACATTCACTTCTTTTTGATGCATATCTGCTAAAAAAGCTTTGAATTCGCTGTTCATATCCTTAGTGCAATGCTGCGAATATTTTTAAACCTTACTTTTTTATATAATAAAAAATTAACTAACACTATATTCTATTCATTTTTAAATTGCTATTTAAACTAAAATTTGTATTCTATTTTATTATCCGATAGAGTTATGAGTCACTTTGACTTTCTTTGGCTAAAAAGTCAACAGTAGTGATAAAAACTTGGAGAATTTATTACTATTGTATGCTTAATACAATATATTCTTATCTTAAATTAGAAGCCTAATAAATAAAATTAAGCTTCTGACTATGTAAGCTTTAATTTTGTAAATTAAAAACATTTTGTTAAGATAAATTATTTAAGTTTTAAAAAGATTTGCTCGATGTTTCAATTATCGGCTAGAAACCAACTGAATAACAGGCTTCCTTTTCTTTCCTGACGATGAGACATCTACTGCTGGAGGACTCTGTGCGGCTACTGGTCTGAAAATTATCTTAATAGAGAAAGGGTTTCTTTCAACTGGTTCAACTTTAGTCTTAAGGGGTTTGGATTCCCTAATTAAATCTTCAGGGCTGAGCTTGATAACCCTTGCCCGATACTTTTCTCGCCATTTATTCTCTTGCGGGGGATCTTTCTCCAGATAATTTGATCGCCAGATAAACACATAATCATGGATATTGAAATCAATTTCTCTTTTTGATCAACTATGTCTGCAACTTGGTCCAGTTCAGCCTTTTTGTTAAGCAACTTAGCCATTTCTTCTGTTTCTATTTTTAAAATCAAGTTCAGCAAAGAAAAGTTTCAAAGTTTATTTAGTTGTAGTATACCTTGTTTAACCTCGAGACAAAAACACTCATATATATCCAAAATTATAAGGATTTTGGTGAGGAATACGCTAATTTTGAACAGTATAGCAAAGACGTGCTCCAAGCTAAAAAGCCAGTTGAGCATAAAGGCCAAGAGTTCAATTATTTCATTCAACATTTTGCTGAGGTTGGATCAAGCGTTGTAGGTTAAGCTTTGGATGAACTCCTTTAAAATAGGGCTTAAAGCAAGTTTTGTATAGAATAAATGAATCAATATGATTTGATTCATTAAACCCTTAGAATTAAGCCTAGTAACTTTGTGCCTTGCGTCATCTATGTTTTGTAATAACTTTTTAAATCAAATTGGAGTTGTCTGAGCAATGTCAAAAACTAAATCCTAGACTGCACTCAAGGTTACTGAAACCGGAAGTAGATAGAATATTGTTTAAGCATTTTACAAATGAAACATATTGTGCAATTTTTTATAAAAATAAGTTTTATATAATAAACACTGTCCATTTATTAAAAAGATGATTTTATAAGTATTTCAGCTAACATGTTTAGGCTTTTAAGCATATGATAAAAACATCTACAATTTCATTTTTTCTAACTCCTAAACTAACATAAACTTTTATCTTTTGAGCATAACTTATTTATCGTTATACTTTATGACAATAATAAAATAATTTTAATCTTAGGTATAAAGTGACTTAAGTCATTTGCTCTATTTATCACGGTTATAAATTAAACTTAGTAGTTCATAAATAAAATAAGTATATCTTATTGATTGGATACTTATCAATTACTAAACTTCAAAAGATAAATTTAATATTTTATCTAATGATTCTTCATATTTATAAGTAACTTTAGAATGTCACTGTTAGAGACAACTTTTGCTACTGGTAACTGGGTAAGTTGAACAGCAGGGGTAAAGCTATCTCTATTGCAGCACAAGCAATTATAATATAAGCAAGTGACCGTTAAAATTTTGAACAAAAAAGATGCTAGTATACTAGAGGTGAAAAGAGTTTGTTGCAATTGGCACTTAGACGTCAATATACAACTAACCCGGGTCAATACCTTTGTTGAAGAATCTAAAGGGAAATGTATAAAGGCAGTAGCCTTGCATTAAAACAATAAAAATTTATATAATCAAAGATCTTTATTAAGCAGCTTCAATAAGCTAGGTGAAAAGGAAGTTTTCCTATAATTTTTAATATTACCATCACAATAAACTATATGGTAGAGTACCAAGTAGCACATTATATTCTGGAAAATGTAAAAATCATAGGCTTGGATTTTTGGAGACAAAACCCTTGATGATTAATTTTATGCTAGTGGGAAAAGGAGAAAATAAGATAAATAAAAAGGAATTTGGTGGTACCATCTAGTACTAAAAGGAATTTGGTTTATGATGCCATAAAGCCTTGCAAATCAATGGGAAGTGATTTGGGGGAAATTGCCTGTGAATGGTAAGAATTTGGCCCTCTCAGGCTATTCATCTACCTATAAAATATGGGCACGTGGGCAAGATAATCTGCTATAACTTAATTTGATAGATTAACAGTGATGGTAAGGTAATCCACTGTAACTTAATTTGACAGATTAATCTTTTTGTCAAGGCCTGAGGAATAAGACCCTTAGTCTAAAATACAACATAAATAAAAAAATGCAATAGTGGAATGGTTGGTCAACCCAAATTGCAACAGAGTTGATTGACTATACAATAAAGATAAGAGAAGTAATCAAACTGATCATGAACAATTATCAGGTAGGAAGCACACAGAAAGAACAAGAGACCATCAAATTAACAAAAGCTAGCATTTATAGATATATTAAGGTAATATTAGAATCATAACTAGAGAGGAATATACAAGGTTTCTTCAAACAAAGATAGGACTTTTGAAATAGCGCTCCTATTAGTGTACAGAGCATGTTCTGACACATAGTTTCATATTCTGGTGTTTGACCCAAAAATAAACCCTTTGACAACCAACAGATCAGGACAATTATCCCCCCAAAACACGAGCTGATACTATAATAGTAACTAAATGCCAATTGCTATTATACAGCTTGAGCAATAATCTCAACATCAATTAAATTCAATTATTCTATAAAAAGCTCAGGCCATATATCCTCACATGTTCAGGCTAATTATACATGCAGCAAAACTCAACAATTGGTCCCAACTAATTTAGTTCAATATTAACTATTCAGTGTAAGAAATTGTCTGGGAATTAACCCAAACATAACATCTAAAAATCCCATGGTCAAATAGACATTAGTAAAACGTCATCAATTTCCCACCCTATGAAAAAAATTCATATGTCAATCCTCATAATTGGCATGATAGCACTTGCACATAGACCACCAAAGAGGGAGTACCTAGTGCTATCAAGAGAGGCCTGCTAACATCCTGATTTGGGTGCATCATTTAATTAAATCAATGACAAAATTTCACAGAAGATGTATGTTGAATCTTGGCAATTCCATATATATTTGCTGAAGGATTTTCACACAGGGTTACAGCCATTGAACAATTGGAATGGATGATATGATAATTGCCAGTTCCTCAGACCACCTGTAAACAATAAATGTATAATAAAATGGGAGCAATTTCCCCTGAGACACTTCTTTATTTTTAGTATAATAAATTAGTGGATCTTCTTCTAGTCTGCTCCCTCTTTCTTCCTCTCTTCTCTTTTTTTCAAGAACCCTCTTGTCAATCCCCTCATTTCACTGATATCCTCGCCACCCCCATTAGTATCAACTCTTTTGCTTAGTTTGTTTATTCCGCTGTATTCTTATTGGTTTTGGCTTGTTGTTCTTCATTTCTTTATTGCCCTGATTTGAGGCGATCCAAATTATCTTTTTTCAAATGTTGACATCACCTTATCACCCTATTTTGAAGGCAATATGATATGACACGTTATAACCCATTATCACCTCATCCTAAGGTGATCAATTACTTATAGGTCTGAAACATCCTTGGAAGATTCTATCCATTGAACCTTCAGTGGAATTTCTCCAATTATTCGCTTGGTCATAATGGTGGCTTGTCATCCAGTCATATAGATTCACAACATTACCCCCCCCCTTTGATTGGATGATAAGCTGTATGTCTCTTTTTCCTTCAACGCCATGCAAACCATCATGCGCCAACAGCCATGAGTCCATAAGTTCACTTTCTTCTACCATCTGTGGCTTGGTGCAGAGTTACCTGACCCAGGCCACATCCCTCTTCCCAAGTTTCCTTTCTCCCTGGCTGATGATGATGAGGCTGATGTGGACCTCACAACCATGCTAACCCAGGAAGAGCTTCTTCCTGGATTCGTTGGCCATTTAGCTTTCTGGCGCGCCCCCTTCAGGGACATAGTGGCCCAGCTACGCTGGGGAGGGGAGTGGACCCGAGGGCCTTCATATAACAAAGTGGCCCAGCTCCTGGAAAGTGGATTTAGTCGCCTAGTGCTTCCATCTCCCGCCAAACCTTATCCCATGGCTCTGTCTGTTCAGCGGATGCTGTGCTTTGTGCAGTGGGTGATAGCCAGCTGGTTGGGGTCCTTTCCCCGCGCTCCTACCCACTTCCAGTCCCTGGGGATAAACTTCTGCAACAACCAGTTAGCTCGCCTTCACTCTGGGGTCATCGCAGTATTCACCAGCATCAGCGCTGATGATCCATTGCAGTACCTTCCCATCATGGCGCTCTTAGGTAACTTAATTTTGTATCCTGCAACCACTTTAGGTTCAGGAATAGAGCTGCACCGGACAGCCCTTGAGTGGGCCCAGCAAGTGGCATTCACCACAACTGCTCCTTTTCCATTAACATATCCAAGCATGGAGGACTTCCTTGTAGATTGCCTGGCGCTGGGCGCAGCCTTTTCCCATTGATCCAGAACTCACCTGCTTAATCACCAGTCCTTACAACTCTGACCCCGTTTGTTGGCATACTCATTGATTTCCCAGGATCATCAACATATGTGGTTGCAAGCTTTGCTCCTAGTGGGGCAAGAACGGTTTCAACTCGATCAACCAGCTGAGCTCTCACCACCTCGCCTGTTACCATGGAATACTAGTCTATCTTCCTCTTCCAGTCCTGTAGCACCGGCCTCCCCTCCTCAGACTAGCGCAGTAGCCCCAAAGCGGACGTTGGCCCCCTCACTCTCACCTTGGCAGCCTTCACCTCCACCCCCAACCCCAGAAGAGCCCATAAAAACCATGGCACTCTTGAAGCAGCGGAAGAAGAAACAAAGGTCCCATTTGTTCAAAATGAAAAAAATACTGCAAGAAGCCAAAAAAAACAGGAAGACAAAGACAGCAAAGCAAAAGACCTCAAATAACAGCCCCAAATAAATGTAATAAAACTCACATATGATATTTTCTACAATTAATTCATCATCATCAACAGTTACACATTTATCCCCATGTTTAGAGAGGCTATATTACTGCTTATATGACCAAAGGAATTTTGCATTCACCCAATTTATAATCTGACTTCTCGCAGGATCCTTGATAGTATAAGCATCAACTCCCATATTTTCTATTATCTCAAATGGCCCAATCCAAATATTTGCAAGCTTGCGCTTCCACCAAAACATGTGCTGATTGTGGAATAGCACCATATATCCATCTTTGAACTGTGCTAGACCACTTCGCCGCACCTGATTGGCAGCCTGATTTTTGATTTTCTTGGCTAAGCTGAATGAGTACGCTTTGGTTTGTAACTTATCAGCATATTTGTAAGGGTGGTTAAATAGTGTTGCGGATCCATTCTGCCAGTGTCCTCTACACAGGCATATAGTAGCGCAGGCAGAGCATGGTGCCGTTCATAAAGCATTTGGAAGGGGCCTTTTCCCATGGCAGAATGGTAGCTAATATTGTAGGGGAACGCTGAGGTAGAAAGAAGGGTACTCCAATCGGAGGGCCTATCTGTAACCAACTTCTGTAGTATATTCACCAAAGTTCCGTTAGCCCATTCAACCATTCCGTTGGACTCAGGGTAATATATGGTTGTTAGGACCCCACGGATGGCCATCAATTCGTTGAGATTGGGTAAATGTGAGAGGTGAAGTTGTTTCCATTGTCAGTAAGGATAAACTGTGGGCAGCCATGATGCTGTATGATGCATTCCATTACGAACTTAGCCACAGTAACTGCCCCCAGATACCAAATGGCTCACGCCTCAACCCACCTGGTCAAGTGGTCAATTGCCACCAGGATATACTTTGACCGGTTAGCTCTGGTTGGCAGAGGTCCCATGACATCAATAAAGACTGCATGCCAAGCAAAGCGCGGTTTTACTAACTGGTATGAAGTCTTCTGGCAGAACAGCTTCTCCACTTGGCACTGGTGGCAGTAAGACAGGGTCTCAAGCACGTCAAATTGCATGCTTTCCCAATAATACTGTGGCCTCAACAATTCAAGAGTTTTCTGGACTCTACCATGTCCAACTGCTTGGTGTGCGCTCATAATAATATTTGGGCGTGTGGAAGGTCTTAAGATATTTTTGGTAATGTCCCCTATAAACTTATACAATTCCCCATTTTTTAGGAATGTATTGGTCCTGAGTCCATCTAGTAACTTGATAACTTGAGGCAGTTCATCATTGTACTTTCCGCTGAGCATTTTGTTGAACATTATGTCACTTAAATACGCCATAACTGCAATTGTTGGCAATCTTGATAAGCAATTGGCGTTTTGGTGTTTTGCTCCTAGTCAGTGAAGAATTTCAAAATCATAAACTTGCAGCTTAAGAGCCTATCAGGCCAGTCGCCCCTCGGGCTCTCTTAAATTCTGAAACCAGTGCAACAATGCCATTGTCCTTCTGAGACAGGACTTCCCTTAACAGCGAAAAGTGACACATCTGCCTGTACTATAAATTCCTTATTGAAATTAGGTAGCGCAACATGTGCGTACTAATTAATGCTGTTCAAAGTGTATCAAAGGAGCATTGGCGTCATTCCATCCATTCAAACATGGCGTCTTTCTTTAGTAGCTCAAACAGAGGACCTCCAATGCAACTGAAATTGGGTATGAATCATCAGTCATAACCCACCATCCCCAAACACCTGAGTGTCCCGCTTATTAACTGACTTAGTCATCTTCTGGATAGCCTCTACCTTGTCTGGTTGAGGTCTTAGCCCAGTCACATCCACCAAACCCAAGGTACTCAAGCTGATCCTTGAAGAAGTGGCATTTTCAAGGCTTGATTTTAATATTGGCTTTAGACAGATGGCGAAAAACCTCTTCCAAATGGGTAAGGTGCTCAGTGAAAATGCGAGAGAAAATGTTAATATCATCAAGACATACAAGAACGCACACAGCTTCAGATACCCAGTATGGTGTCCATTGATATTTGAAACATAGCCAGGGCATTACATAGCCCTTGTGACATGCAAGTTGGTTGGAAAGCTCTTTTGATGTGATTACAGCGCATTTTCTTGTTCCACTGTTGTAAGTCCCGGGGAACGTCCTCTGGCCGTTGATTGGGCCATTTTCATGTTCCTGGAGTAAGAAGACACCAAAGAGGATGGTGGTACCCCTTGTTACTTAGGGCGATCTCACTCAAATAGTAGACAGCGCTGGGTAACAGCCTTTCCACTTTGGATCCTACCCCAGTACCCACACTTACCTCATAAAAACTGTTGCGGGGAATCAGCAAAATCTGCACTGAGTTGTCAAATAGAAATCAATTGAAGTTTCATGAATCATAATCTGGCCAATGCTCAGATCTCAAGTGGCCGGAAAGGCATGAAGACTGAGTTATTGCCAGAATGCCTCACAGTTCCAATTTGATTAATGGGTCAATCAAGCAAATCATCTCCCTACCAAAGTCATTGGGGATAGACCTCAATGGGTAGGCTATAGCATTGGATGTTTTTGATGAGGGTTCAAAGTCCCCCATTGACAATTCAGATGTTGCAGCCAATGTGATGCTACTGACTAAATGAACAGCCCAGCAACTGAGCATGGGCGGGTGTCCAAATCTGTTCCCAACCAAATGGACCATCCCTATGTGGGAGCAATACGTAACTGAACGAAGTACACG